>CABFOV010002842.1:43799-72565 GCA_902141375.1 Timema poppense | reverse complement strand
AATCACATCCAAAATGGTTCTCATCTTACTCACTCTTCTTAGGACATTTCCCTTTGACTCCATGTCTATCCACCTGATTGTTGATGTTGATGATGTTGATGATGATGATGATGATGATATAAACTAAACGATGTTTGTCGAATTGAAGTAGAGTGTGATTTGCAGTGTGCTATGTCAAACATCAAACCCGATATTGACGAACTGATCAAACTAAAAAGTGCCAACCATTAAACTAATTTTATGTATTTTTTCTTATCAATTTGCTTCCAATAAAAAAATAAAGAAGAGAGTAGAAAGCATTTTTGACAGCTTTTCCCAAATATAAGGGTGGTTGAAGAAATATAATGATCTACCAATGGGGACATCAGCTGAAAAAGGTTGGGAGGGTGTGTGAAGATTCAAGTCTGCTTCACAGATAAAAAAAACAATGATAGCTAAGATACATGTATATGTAGATTTTCAAAATTTGTATTTTTATGTGCACTAAGTTTATCCATGGCTCTATCTCATAGTATGCACCCTTTCATTATATAAAGTTATTGTACATCTCAAATTAATGTTCATAATTATGTTATTGTTATAAGTGAATTACTTGGTGTGTGATGTAATTAACTTAGGTCAAAATCTGTTGAAATAAAGCAGTAAAAAAAACAACAGATAAAATATTTAATGATAAGAAAAACAATATAAATACACATCCATGTTAGTCTTGTGATCTAAAAGTTGTATCACATTTCTGGCCTGCTTTCTTCGTCTTTATCGGACCAAACTATCCTCCTAAAAGTCATGTGTTTGATGATGTTTGTTTTGCAATGTAATTGTGTCAATTTAGAGTCCTCGGCTTTTAGGCTTTATCCAACTATCATTTTACTGGTGAGAATGAATCTGCTCTTTACAAACCAGAAAAGTTGCCAAGTAGAAATAATAACTAATTTATATTTTTTGCTATTTTGTTTGTAAATTCCTCTCCTTCCTACCAGCACACTTATTATTAGATTCAATATAACATTATTAATAGTGCTGCTATCTATACAGTGATGTCATAACTGTATTGATAGTGCTGCTATCTATAGTGATGTCATAACTGAAAAACAGTCAACCTTACATTTCAACCAAAAGCATCAGTCTACTCTACTGAACTGAGGTAGCCGACTGTGACAGCTTGTCCTTAAAAATGTGTTTGTTTTATAGTGTTATATCTAAACAATTTCTACTCCAGTATCACCTAGGTAAGTGTGCTGGCTATCCCTCCTAATTTAAACCATGATTTAGCCTAGTGCTCTATACCACATAACCATTATTTCATATTCAGCCTTATCTTATCTACAAAACATCACACTACTGACTTGAACCATAATCATCAACAAATAACCATTTACAAAAACTATATCATGATACATAATCATAATATGTTAGATTCTGTAATGGTACACCTTTAATAGTCTACTGTTCCATGGTATCAATCGCAAGCTCATTTTTTATTTTGTGAATATTTCAGTCCGAGTTGTGACTATTACAGCCGCTGAATTGACTATCTATGGCTTTCTTTAAGTGGGTTATATCTCATTCTTTAGAATGTCAAACTTGCACCATATTTACCTGACGGCTATTATTTGTTCTGGATTAGTGCTTTTGTCACTTATTAATTTTATAAATTAATACTATTTTAATACCAATATTCACGAGGTTCTAAACAAAGTTTAATTTTCTTCACATGTTAATATCGACAGTTTCTGAATATATTTCATGAGCTTGGTGTAATTATCTAACAAACTTTTTAAATGAAGATAAAAAGTTGTCATTAAATTCCAGAACACTGTTGCCATATATTAAAAAAAGTGAGGTCACCATGTGAATAAAATTAAATTCTAGGTTTGTACTGAAGCAATATTTTATTTATTTTGGCCAAAAGAATGTTTTGACATAAAAACTGCAAAAAACACTGGCCTTTTCTTGCTTCCTCTTCAATCCCACCTTAAGTGATTTTTTTTAAATATTGGACTTTTAAATTTAGTCATAAATAAATTCCTACAAAATCATGGGGGCCATCAAGCACCAAGGACATATGAAACTTTAGCCTAATCATTTCAGTGTTTAATTAAGTGTTCAAATCAATAGGCGTGTTTGTGGTTATTGTATTAATTTGTATGTCATAGCCTTTGTCGTAAGAATTTTTAAATTTTAATGTGTGCAAGTTTAAAATATCCACAATCTTATTTCAAAAGTTGAAGTTGTTAATCTTGAAAGATGTTTTTTCTAAAAGTTTGATAAATTTGTAAAATTCAAGAAAAATGCCAATGAATTTAAAATAATATTATTATTTTATGAAACTTTATTTTTAATAGTGCAAAATGTTATTCGAAAGATACAAATCTAAATGGCCAAAAGTTCAGTCATATTGAAATACATCCTTTTGATTGTTTAATACCTTTAATAGCCAAGCGAACATTGATTAATGGTCTACAAAAAAAAAGAGTTAATAGTTCAAACTTTGCAGATTTATTTTTAGTTTAGGCATTTCTGGTCGTTAAATGTTAATCTGACTCAATTATTTGCTCAAATTTTGTTTCAACGTTGTGGCAAGCTTGAAAAAGTAGTCTGGTTATTCCTACTTTAAATGATTCATCTTAATTAATATAAAAAAGTATACATATTATGTGATGGGGGGTGCAAAACTTCAACTTCACTTTGAAACAAATATCAGCTTCAACTTCGCTTTGACATTTTTTTCCCAATTTGACCATCACGAAGCTTCACTAATAAAAATACTGACTTAAGTAATGCACAGTTTGTGTTCAGTTATTTCCATTCTGAGTTAGTTATGTACATACAGTACAAATTAATATTAAAATTAAAACAATTTGATGCAATTAAATTGTAAGTTGTGATAACTTGATTTATCAGAATAAAACAAAATATTATCTGATGGTTTACATGTACTGGTTCAAAGTAATTTTAATGCATAAATTTATTCAAACCATCATAATATAATATTTTTTCAAGCATAAACGGCAAAATAATATTCAAACTATCATTCGGTTTCAAGAATATTTAATATATTAGATTCGAAAAAGTGGATTGCACGCTCCTCCCTCCCCCCTATTATATAGTGATTTACAATTATCTATTGTTTTGCAGCTCAACACAGTTTAAACATGCTTTTTATTTTTTTAAAGTTGTATGTCAAGGAATGGTATTTAGAAAGAAATGTGTCCTTGTGAGGTCAATATAAAGTTAAAATTAATCTTGAATGGGAAAATATTGCTGTAAAAATAGTCTTCTTTTGCCCTCATTAAGCTGCTCAAATACTCCAGCTGGAAATTTATTTAAGTTCATTTTCTTTTGAGAAATATTGAAATGTTTTAAAATGTCAACATTCTTTGTTTACGATGGTTAGATTAGATTACCCTTTTTTTTAAATGATAATTTGAGAGCTAGTGCATTCCTTAGATATTTTTTTTAAATAAATGAATCTTATTTAAATGTATTCAAACTATTGAAAAATATGATAATTAAAATTCAAGTGAAATTACATTTTACTATGTGAAACAAACAAATTTCAAAAAAAGATTAGGAAAATAAGAAAGCTTGGTTAGCAGTAGATTAATAAAATAATAAGCGTGAAGAAAAAAATAAAAGCTTAACTTTTAAACACCAATGAAATATGTTAACAAAGGTTACTACAGTATCTCCCATACCAAAAATAAAAACAAACATACTGCAAGTGAAATCGTGGGGTACGCCATTATTATTCCCCAATCATCTTTCCGCCTATGTGATAAAAACTCTTACAGCAGATTTTGAAACTATCTCCCATTTTTTTAAATTTTCTGATCATGTAATCTATCATCCATCTCTCCAGAGAGGTAGAAACTGCTTCAAAGGCAGTGTTGGAAGATGTGTTCTGTTAGTCCCAGACGATGGTCCTGGGTTCATGTCTCACTCCCTGCGGTGGGTCCCCGCCAGGCAACTGTCTGCGCCTCTGTCATCACCCGGGGCCGGCTCACGTAGAGTCACGCCGCTGGTACCGCGACCAACCAGTCACCGCCCAGGCACTCAATACGGCTGTTAAAAAAATCGAGAAGAATTAGATTTTATTTAAAAAATTTTAAAGGCTGTCAATTAAAAATGGATTTTTGTTGTGTGTGCACTGTGTTTTACCAAATGCTCAGGCTACCCACATATTTAAATTTAATATAAAATTAAAATTATTTATCCATTGGGCCACCTCATTTTTAAACAGATATTTAAATTGATGAAGAAGAGAAGAGGAAGTTGGTATTTAGAGGAAATGTACTCACATTTGTGTGAAGGGAATGAAGAACCATTTAGGAAAAAACAGCCTTCCAGAAATTCAGTTTATTTTAGGCATGAAAAGGGAATAGTAAGGTAAAGGAGTCAAATTTTCAAAATTGAGACGGGAACAGGAGATTATAAAAATTACATTTTAGAATATAATTATGTATTGATATTCTAACTAATATAGGAGCTAGGACCTGTAAATGTTTAATAAATAATAAAATACTTTTTTTTTACATCCATTAAGGAGTTTAAGACCTAAAGAATATTTAAGGTGTTTCAAACCTAGATAGCTTTTAAGAGGTGTTAAAATATAGAACATTTAAGGGTATTTTTTTTGCACTATTTCAAAAGGTAGTCTAATATAAAACACAATTTTCAAATGAGATTAACTAATAGATATAATATATCAAAATTAATTATTTGCTTTGTACTATTCATTATTTGTTCAAAATTTGGCAATTTGCTTCAATATAAAATGCTATTCGCACACCCCTATTTATATTATTTTTTATTGACATATAGTTTGTATTATATTTGATAATGTAAAAGATTTTACAAATATTAGCGTATTAGTATAAAAACAATATCTATTTTTAATCTAGACTTGATTTAAATAATCATTTTTATAATTTTCTGTTCCTGATATTTTGACTCATTTCCCGTCCTGTTCCCGTCCCAATATAAAATGTCATTCCTGTCCATCCCTAATTTATATATACACAAACACACACAAACATACACACACACACACATACATACATAAACACACAAACACACACACATAAACACTATATATATATATATATATAAAGTTCAGCTTCAAATTCAATTAGAGGACTGCAGAATGCAGATAATTACTAAATATTGTATTGACCTGAGAAAATTGTCCCTGTCCCGGATAGAAGGCAGAACGGTCTCCCTGATAGGTGGAGTCTTGAGATAGCATCCCGTCCATCTGCGAATGGAACTCTCCCACCATGTAGCTATCTTGGGAGAGCTCTGGCTGTGATAGGCCTGGTTGAGAAAGGCTGAATCCGGGCTGAGACATACTCTGAAAGAAAGGGGGAATAAAAAAATTCACTTCAACTTCTGATACCTTACATTTACTAATAGATTGATGGCAGTTTTGACTCTGAAAAACTAAAATTGGGGAAAAATTAAATCAAATTACTTTCTATAATCAAAATATAACAAACTGTAAATAAACCAACAAGCTTCTGAATAGAAAACAATACAGGATATTAAGAGTCAATTAAAACCCAAAGTTTAACAAGTAGGTAAGTGAAAAGATTGGAAACCAGCTTACCATTGGGGGGCGGTTCACTTCATAATTGAGAAAAATGTGTAAAAACAAATTAATAAGTAAAATATATAAAACAATAGGATTGTGGAAAAATAAAGCATAGATAAAAGTGAAAGCAGTAACACATATTTACACAAAGACACTTTAATATTGCGATGCTACTTATGAATCTTCCTCAGGAATTAGAAGTAGTAAGAGTGAACAGAAAGCTATAGTAGCCCCGTGGCCTCTTTGGCTCTGACCGACAGCTCACAGCTGACTTATGACAGTCAACATTTAGGTATAACATAAATTTTGAGTGTCAGAAGTGACAGCTGCTAAACACATGTTTTGCAGATCATATGGTACGGCGTAGTGATACATAATTTGGTTTGGTAACTTTTCAAAGCTGTCAGTTGTCAGTCAGCACCAAAGAAGCTTCTGAAGCTTCTGTGATGCCAACTTGGTTATACAAAATGAAAACTTCCCTGATGGAGTTGAAATTATCTGGAGGTATTATACTTTGCTTAATGCATATAAACTAATGAGAAAGAACAAAAGAAGATATAACACCTACTGGAAAGAAAAAGTAGGCAGGAAAACCAAAATCCTGTATAAAGATGTATTAGTTATTATAATAAAGAAGTGTTGTCCAGGGTGTACTTATAACCATTGTAGCATCTGCGGCAGAAACATAAACATTGAATGTAAGATAAACCAGAAAGTAGAAACCATGGGAATGAAGTGTGTGAGTAAAATGTTAGCTGTCACCAGATGAAACAAGATTAGGAATGAAGTTTGTGAGGAGGATGTTAGCTGTAACCAGAAGAAACAAGATTAGGAATGAAGTGTGTGAGGAGCATGTCAACTGTCACCAAAAGAAACAAGATTAGGAATGAAGTTTGTGAGGAGGATGTTAGCTGTTACCAGGAGAAACAAGATCAGGAATGAAGTTATACAGTAAATATTAGGCGTACAAGGAGTACATGAGATAGTAGAGGAAACAAAACCGAGATAGTATGGGCATGTAATGAGAATTGTTAAGAGAGAGGATGCCTAAAAAATATTCAAAATAAAGTATAGAGAAACAAGACCATATGGGAGGCCAAGAAAGAAGGGGGGAGAGAAGATAACAGAAAGTGTTCAAGTGAGAGAAGAATGGAAGAAATTAAAGGAGTAAGAGTGGTGGAAGAATAGCGGAAAATGGAGGCATTTTACTAAACTGACCCGGCCATAGGTTGGAAACAGTTGATGATGATGTTTAGTTGTTTATCTCAAAAGACTAGATTTAGTGAACACAAAAATGAGGATAGGAAGAAAAGACTTGTACAAACCAACAAAAAAATAGTTTTAAAAAACCTACATATATCCATGATAACTAACATCTAACAGAAACATCTGGTGATTGTGAGGTCTATTTCTTCTTCCATAAACAATGAAATCAGTCATTTGATATTTTTTAGAGCAAATAAAGATGAAAAAAGCAGAATATAATAAGGTATACACACCTGTGACATGCCCTGAGTGAGGGGGCCTCCTTGACTGTAGGGCTGGGTTGCGTCCTGGCCCTGACTTAGCTGACCCTTGCCTGACATGCGTCCAGCTTTGGTCTTGGTACGGGGAGGCGCACGGTTGCGCTGGTTCTGACGAGCTAAAAAAAAACACAACAAAAACAAGATGTTAGTGTAGCGGTCAACCATAACCATAAAGGGAACTACCAACAGGTCTACCTTTTTAACTAAAAGAATAAATAATAGAAGGTACCGTTAGGGGTCTGCAAGATTTGGTTTTTTCAATCGAGTATAACTCGAGTCAAGTATCTCTAAAAGCTCCCCGAGTACGAATCGAGTTCAGGCCTATTCATAATTTTGAAATATGTTCTTAAAATATGAATGACACTCATTTTTATAAACAGTAAATACTTTTGAAAAACAAGAATTAAACAAGGGAAATATCGATTTTTAAATGAGAAATAACACTTATAAAACAATTAAAAAAAACAAGAACACTCAAATAAAAATCTAATAAAAAAAACAATAATTAAAATGGTTTCAACGCTTATGTCTTAAGGACATTTATTGCCAGGCCTTCATCCTTGTTCGGGTCTCACGTTAAACTGTAGCTCCTCCATTTCATCTCACAATCACCCCACCATTACACATAAGTTAGCATGATTCTATGAAATAATTTTCATGCTTTAAAGTTCTTAAAGACTCATTTTGTTCTCACTTGAGGTATATTTTACTATATGTGGATGAAAGTACAGGACAAAAGTAGAGATGTGTCTCTTTTTATGCTTAAAGTTTTCAAGGATTTGTGAAGATATTGAATCTAAACCAAATAAAGTTTCTTTGATTAACAAAAAGAATTAGAATGTGATTTAGAGCTCTAATACATTTTACTGGTGATTCAACCATAACACACTTAAAAGGAAAAACTTAATAATTAAACCTCAAACCAGTAATTTAACAACTAAGCGAATGTATTAATGTCATAGAGAAAGCATTTAAGCACTTTTTTTTTACAATTTAGTTACTATTTTTGTTTTCTATCATTCTGTTATATTCCTCTTTCTATTTATGAACATAATTTTTTCCAAGATTCAGATTTGAATTTGAGATTCGAAGATAAAATAAAGACTCTTGATTAGTAAAATAGTTTACTCAGACCATATATAGTAAAAAATTGAACTCTTTTATGAAGATAAGTTGCTTGTTTAACACTCCCTCTTGAAATGTTTTGATAGATTTAAACCTAAGCAGAGAGAATGAGCAGTAGCAACTAATTTTCTACCAAGAGCATCCATTCATTACCTCCTTTTCAACTGGCAGCAATGTAAAGCGTGAACTGTTATTACTTTTTAACACAAAGGTTATATTGTTTGTCCCTCTTTCCTGTAACTTTTTCTGTATATAAACTTTAGTTTTAGTTTTGCTTAATAGATTTGAAAATGGAAGTGACCTTGCAACGCCTGCTGGTGTTGGTTGTAGAATCTAGGAGGGACATGAGCCATGTTCATAAACATGCCCACAGGGACAGGGATGTTCGACATTGAAGCTTGGGCTCTCTCAGGGGAGATGTAGCTGATAGGGTCATGGGTCCTCGCATACATGTCCACACCCACTCCGCCATCTGGAAAATATTACAACAAAATTATACTTAAATCATCAATAATCACTAATCAATATCAGTTTTCTTCTTTTTTTAATAAAATCTTTAATGAGAGTAGATTTAAGTTTATACGCATCATATTTTGTACCCATATGTACCTTGAAAGGAGGCTAGAACACACTTCTTGAGGAGAGTAATGTACCCAAAAATTACATAGTGTGTTTTGTTGTGTTTTAGCTGTGAGCTTTGAGGCCTATAGTTCCCTGGTAGGTGTGTAGGCCTCACCCTTCTATGCTCCTTCAAATGTTTAACCGAATACTGCCATTTGATGCCACTTTTCCTTTTTACTTGAATAATAAGACAGTGTAGAAACACTGTATATTAATTAATGTGGTAAATGTATCTATGAGTATATTTTATATTTCAATAGTTCAAGCGTTTTTCTACTCTAAGATTTCTAAAACTCCACACAATCGGTATTTACCTGAATATAAGACGAATCGAAAATAAGACGATACCTATTTTGAGAACTGGAAATTAGGGGAAAAAACTTTTTATTAATTTTTAGAGTAATCAATATTTAGTCACCAACAATAAAAATTAAAATAATATTATCACATCAATATTATTCATATACTGTACATTGATAAAATTTTCATTGCTGCAATGCATATTTTATTTCAAGTAACATCATAATCACATGGACAAATTAATTATGATAATGGTGGTCACCCATTGACTAAGTTACTTTGACCTTGGCCTTTTTGCAATAAAAATAAACTAAATTTGAAAATCAAAGTCTTGGAAAGACGGTCTACTCTCCTGACCTGATGAAGCTGTCTGTGACAGTGAAAGCTTGTCCTTAAAAAATGTGTTTGTGTGTTTTTTAGTGTTATATATAAACAATTTCTACTCCAGTATCACCTAGGTAAGTGTGCTGGCTATCCCTCCTAATTTAAACCATGATTTAGCCTAGTGCTCTATACCACAAAAAGGCACCAATAAAAAATTAACAAAGTTAAGATAAACATTTAAAGTAAAATGTTGGCAATTTGTGATGTTACATACACCACAAATAAATGTTCACATGACCAAAAAAAAAACTACATGTTGTGATATTAGCTTTGATTTGAACTAAAAAAAAAGTGGACTTTGCACAGTGGTAGAAAATTTAAAATAACAAGGATATATAGGAAATTGTTTTGAAATGGTAAGAAGCTCACTTGGTCGAGGATAGAAGTGTCCCAGGTTGCCACCTCCGCCATTCATGTGGCCTGTGCGGTCATAGACACTGCCTGGCACAAGGGCCTCACGAGCGTCATAGATGGAGGTTGACATGAAGTGGGTGCCCGGGTTAGCAGCATTCACCAGCTTCTTGGGTTTGGAGAACTGGATGAGGGACTCCTTGAGGTTGTTGAGAGGACCCTCCACCAACACTTTCTGTTCTTTGTAGAAGTTCAATAGGTGGTTCCACAACGGTTGCTGCCATCACAAATAAACAAGTTTACTAGTGACAGTAAGAAATTTATTCAGTCTGCCAATACTTCTTGAGATGGCGATAGGGGACATTTAACGAAGCTTACCCTGTCACAAGCTGGAATCAGTTTTTTCAATACCCTTGTCTTACTACCTGCTCAGGTTGTACACATAGATGATAACTATTCTAATGGGGTAGGGATGAGGTAGGAAATTTTTTTAGAGGTAGTTTACCCACATTTTCATGAAAGAAGAGTGATAAATCATTTAGGAAAAACTATCTTCAATAGACTCAAATAGGGTTTGCACCCCAATCTATTAGTCATCAGCAGGTCAGTCTAACATGAAAGTGACGTCTTACACAATTCAGCCACTGAAGCTGGTGTGGAAACAGTCTATGATGAATTATTTAGATCAGTATTGTTGATTTCATAAATAAACAACAGTATGTCACCCTTATATTTCTTTGTAAGGGTGTCTTAAGGTATTAAGTTTCCCTGGAAAGTCTTTTAAAGTCATAACTTTATATTAAATAAAGAATAAATGCATAATGACTCAGGGAAGGAAGTCAACCTGAAAAGGTCCTAAAATAACAGCTATCCTTCCAGGTGGGCTGACTCAATTTGGTAAAACACCTCATCTCCTTTTGTCATTCTACCATTCTTCTCCTCTTACTCGCAGACTTACTGTTATTTTCTCCTCCAACCTCTTCCATTGTCTCACTTGCGGTCTTCTCTCTCAAAACTTACACAATCTCATTGGGATCTTTTATTTTTTCAACCTCATTGAGTGTTCATACCATCTCAACATTGCTTCCGTTCATATTACATTACTTCACAGAGTTTCCCCATTTTTCAAACATTTACATTAGCCTTTATAGTTTTTTTTAACCCCGTATCTTAATATCTATTTGGGTTATACACTTATGTACTGATTACGTTAAAGGTTATAGGATCCCAGGTGGTTATATTTATGGTTAATGCGTCCGCATTTGCATGGAGGAAGAGTGGAAAACCATTTTGGGGAAACCACCCTTGGTACACACAACAAAGATTGAAACCTCTAATTCCATGTCATTGGCAGTCTAGTCTACTGTGATAGTAGCGCGTTAGACCATATTGCCACAGAGGCGTAAGACATTTTGTTGTTGTCATGGTACTAATCAATAAACCTGAGAAACACATTAACCCACTTATTACATGCACAGATCTTCAGTGAATTCTAATCACAAACAAACCACACCTGCCGTTATTCGATAAACTTACTTTGGAGAGCACTTTAGGGTTACCAACAATGATAATCCCGTACTTGGACCTGGTGAGGGCCACGTTCAGGCGACGCGGGTCGCTGAGAAATCCGATACCCTGATGGTCGTTGGAGCGGACGCAAGACATGATAATGAGGTCCTTCTCACGACCTTGGAAAGCATCCACACTAGCGACCTCTATTTCCTGATACAGCTTGGCATGGAGAGAACCTTGGTATTGCATGTACTGAACCTATGGAAGTAGATAAATATATGCAATTAAGATTGTGGGAAATATCGAAACTTCAACTTGGCTTTGAAAAATAACTCTGGTTATGACAAATGTAACAATTAGCTAATACAAATATTGATGGCTAAAATACTCAATTCCAGTTCAATTACGAATTTTGAGCTGTCATGCATATACAAAGAATGTATTTACCAAGTAGCAGCCGTCCTCGTTCTTTGCTTGAGATTGAAATAAAAAATTGTAAAAAATGCACTAAGTAGTTATAATTTTTTTTCTCCTAATATTACTGACACCAATCTAAGTTCCCTTTCTAGAAAATTTTTATTTTCTTCAACCAATGACTACTGGTAAAATAGTAAACTATGTATATGATCTGGCTTTTATGAAAGTTATAGTGTGACCAAAGGAAATATTTTATTTGCCCCAAATTAAAGCCTCTATTAGGGTTCACTTTGATTTAATAAGTGGACTTCACACATCTTTATGCACCATTTTTCTTACATTTATTATTGTTTCCAGCCTGTGGCTTGGGTCAGTTTTTTTATTCAAGCTATATATTTACCACTACCGAGTTGCTAGGCCTGTCACAGCTTCATATGCAATATAATCTAACTTAATACTAGGACAGGCACAACATCCATTCCCGGCCGTGAATCGAACCCGGGACTCTCAGCTCAGTAGAAAGACACTCTACAAACTGAGCTAAAGTGTCAGATCACCCTTATACACAAACTTTAATTGCTGATTTTTATTCTATATCTTTTCATACCTAAGATGAAGCCGGCCAAAGACCAGAAATGAATATAACTTTGGGCTTTGGTCATTTTAAAACATCCAATCCTAGGTTTGAGCAAAAAATCCGTCCATTGGCCGTTTTCGGGCTTTGCGCCCAACATATATTTCAGTTTTTTCATTTACCTCAGGACAGAGTGACATCCTTCCTATTGAGAACCACTGATCTACACTAATAAATTAAAGCAGAAAGTAAATAAATAAAAGTTTACCAAGTAAGCTCTTTGCCCTTCGTACGGTGTGATGACACCAATCTGCTCAGGCTTCACCCCACAGCGTAGGAATCTAGTTGTCAACTTCTCCACATTAGCAGCCTCTGTGCGGTTGAGGTACGACGTACCAGACCCTGCAATCTCCTCTTGCCCTTGAGTCACGTAGAAGAACATGGGCTTGTCAGGCTGGGGCCAAGGAAACTCAATCTTTGACAACTTGCGCTCCTCTGAAACATTTAAAGCTTATTTTATCCACCCGAGCAAATTTACAAAATCACAGACAGTTTAGAAAAGCGCTAATGTTAAGAGTATTACTAGAAAAGCCTGTGATGTTTCAAGATATATACAAGAGAAAGGAAATTGTTTAGCCACAGTCATTTGCCAATATAGATACTGATGAAAAGGTCCCTCAGAATACATAAAAATTAATTTTAGTTCAAAAGTTCCAACTAATATAAAAAATAGCTATTGCTATTTAAGGAAAAACTCCATATTTAGAAAGTTGTGTTGAAGTCTCACACTCCTTCCTGATGAGTTCCCGGAAATGAAATCTAGGTCAAGGGATTGAGAACTGAGGTAGCAACCGATTTTCCTCAAGAAGCAGCCATTACTTCTTTGTTGGTAGCAACAGATAGTGCAAGCTGTGATGTTCTTTTCATTGTAAAAGCTAAATTTTATTCATTACCTTTTATATGTCCCGAACTCTCTTTCCTGTACTTTCTTAAATATATTAATGAATGTTTATGTATTGTAGTATCATGGAATCTCCACAATGTATAGCTTCACCTGCGCAGACACCATTCTGTAGTGATCCCTCATAGAAGAAGTTTGAAGGAAACCTCGAGAGCTCTGGGTGCATTCGGTACTGCACCTCCAGGCGGAAAGGTCTTATCCCCAGGACCACTAGACGTTCAAACAGTGACTGGGAGAGACCTGCACGTGCGGCCTTCTTGCACATCACCACTGGCCCCAGCTGGCAGTGATCGCCCACAAGGATCAGCTGTAAAAATATTTCTTAGCTACTAAGTATAATTCAACTTTTGTTGCACATTATTTTAAGCAATACCTAGAAATTAGAAACACCAAAATTTCATAAGTAGTGTTTTTACCAACTTTTACTAGCACATTAAAATGAATATCAAAATATTTTTAAAGGTAATAACATTTTAAAATGTATTTCAAACAAACAAAAGTAAACAAAATAGGATATTATTGTGAAATTAACCACAATGCCTTTTATATGTAAATAATCAACAGCAAGTAGAAATACTGCAATAGTAATTTATTAAAATTAGGGTTGGGCCAATCAACCTGGGTTGATGCCAATCATTTGGTTTATTTTTCTTACAATATTACAAAACTAGTATAAAAAAAATATTTTTAGTTGAGAGCCTCAACCCAATTTTTTGTTGATTAAATTCTTTAAAAAAATAAAAACTTAAATATGTAATAACTATTTGAAAAAAATAAAAATGGGAGGGCCACATATAAGGTAGGTTCGTCTGTTTGGGACTTGTATATGTGTATATTGTTTTATTTTGAACTATGTTTACCGTTTGTTTTGGCGCCAAGAAATCTGGTAATGTGTCGATCTAGTGTCGTATATTAAATAAACATTTTCGTGGTTGTGAATACGAAACTATACAGTCCACTTCCTACCAAACATCGTCTTTAGATCACTTTGATATAAATCTAATACACTAAAATGCGAGCATAAATTATTTCTATGTCATTTGTTCTTTTAATTTTATAATAAAGGAAAGTGATAAACCTCGATCGCCCTGTAATCGGCAGTCCAGTTTATTGCATGGTTGATGCCTTAGACCATGTGGCCACCAAAGTGGGTAATATGGTACTTAGTAGCTAATTCTAGATCCCACTATCTCAACCCTATTCTCAACGCCTACAGTTTATGATATAGCACAATATTTCACCTGCTTTGCTCCGAGAACCACGGGCACCATACACTCGGGCTCTGTGGCTTGCATGCTCTCGTCAATGAGGATCGAGTGGAACTTGAGACGTTGAAGCCTGGGGTCCCCTGCACCCACACAAGTGCAGCAGATGACATCGGCTGCTTCAAGGAGCTCCTTCTCTGATGACTTCTTTAGCATGCGGTAACGCTTTTCGTCTACAGATGACAGCTCACCAGTCTCGTCCTTCAGCTGTTGAAGCTTCTGGAGCTCAGTGTTACTGCATTTAAAATATATATATATATATATATATATATAATATAGTTATTATTAGTACAGGTGTGAAAAATCCACTTTTTAGTTCAAAGCAAATATATTTAATATTCTCAAAGTTGATTTTTTTAATGTTATTTTATAGTTTAGAAAAATATTATAATTATATTGTTATTGATATATCTTTATGCTCTAAAATTAATTAGGAAGTGTTTTATTGCAAACATATTTGTTATATTTTGATTTATTCTTACAGATCAAGCCATTATCATAACATAGGATTCAATTATTTCAAAATTTTTCACATGCACATTGATTTTTAACAGCAATAAATGACCATAAATTTAGTATTTTATCTGTCGATATCTTTAGTGGTGATGCTTCTAAAAATGTCAAAGCTAGAATATGTTTTGATGCCAAGTTGAAATTGAAATTTGTCCCAAAGCCAAGTCAAAGTTTCGAAGCTTTGCACACCCCTAAATTAAGATATTAAGAATGATTCCCCATTATTTGGATACTGGTGATAACTGAGGGTATCATGTTAGAAATCTCATCAGAATAGAATGTCTATACTTTACAAACAAAACTAAAAAGATGTTTGAAAAACTGTTTAATCAGTTTAAAAATAAATAAATACATAATAGCTAAATTTACAAAGACTTAATTTTGAATTTAGCTAATGTATTTTGAGCTGTAGCGTTTGATAACACATTATTTGCTAAAAGTGTATGAAACTTTTAATATTTGTTTGCTTGAAGTGAAGATTTGACATTAAAATTCCGGATAAGACAATTATTAAAAAAATATGTCTATTTGATTATGTTTTTTATGCCCATCACAATTTAGTTTTAGTGTAAAGAATTTGACATAATTATACTACATTTGGTGATGGTAACTTGATTTTTCATTTTAATACAACATATATTAATTACGTTTGTAATACAGCTTTTGTAAATGATATAATGATTCCTAAATTTACATAGCTATGAAAAATATAATATTTTTAACATAATGAATTAGTGGCTAATGGCATGAAAATTTATAATAATACAGTGTAGAAACACTGTACAATGACTTAAAGTAATTGACTATTGTGAAGAAAGCCAACCTGAAAGGATAATTAGGTTAGGTCTAGATAGAGATGAGATGCTCAAGGTCACATGATGATGGAAAAGGAAAGCATACAAAAGAGAATGAAAGAGATGAAGTATGTAAGAAAAAGATTGCAAGAGTACTATGAAATAGATGAGAGGAGCAGCTAACAAAGTGTGCAAGTGAGAGTTAGAAAAATGATGGAAGCAAAGAGGAAGATGGAGGCATTTTACTAAACTGACCTGACTACAAGTTGGAAACAGTTTTTGATGTTGATTGTTGATTTAATTCATTGAAAACTAAGACAAAAGGTAATGTAATATAATTTGAGAATAAAAGATGTAGGGTGTAGTTATTATTTGCTTTAACCTTCAATTTTTCTTTGTACTTTTCAAGTTAATATGAAATAATTATCTTTGTACCTTCCTAAATGATAGCAAATTCTCGCACTAGACTATCAAGAAATAGTATCTCTTCCAACTTACCAGTCCATGCTGCGTATCTGGTTGTGCAGAGCTAGGAAGGAGACAGGAGAGTCTATCGCTTCCCTAGACTTGGCACACAGTCTCACCACCTTGAGCCCGGTGCGATGAATCTTCTCGGTGAGCTGATCCACCGCAATGTTAGACGGGGCACACACCAGCACCGACCCCCCAGAGTGGCGAACTAGATGGTACACTATAGTGGCAGACGTAACAGTTTTGCCTGTGCCAGGGGGCCCTTGGATCAGTGACAAGGGACGTTGGATGGCATGCTTCACAGCATATACCTGTAACAGTTAATGTTCATTTGACAAAAATCTTAATTAATCAATAAGTTTAGGACAAATTATGTCAAACATGCTTACAAAACTTTTGTATATTATATTTAATACAAAAAATATTAGTTTAGAAAAATAATAAAAACTTTTTTTTTTATATTCAAACTACAATTTAGCTTTGGAAATATTTCATGATATCACTTTGGGTTGAAAAAGTGAGATTGGAACACCCCAACATTGAAAAATTAAATTAACAATTAAACTTTCTAACATAAATTTGCGTCCAGAACCTTAGCTAAGGGTCCCGGGTTCTATTCCCGGCATGGCCAAAAATGTATCATTGGTGAATGTGGATTTGACCTTTCACAGTAAAGAATAAACGGCTGGGGACTGGATGTTGTGCCTGTCCTAGTCTTAGGTTATATTATATGGCATATGAAGCTATGACAGGCCTAGCAAGACGGTAGTGGAAAATAAAAAACTGACCCAGGCCACAGGCTAAAAACAGTGATGGATGTATAAAAGTATAAATATGCAGACAGATAGTTGGATGTGATGCAGAAAAAAAACACCTCTTCTTATTTAGAACTGAGCATACAATTACTAGTGAACACGGATGGCACACTCAAATCCTTGAATCCTGAAGGATTTTCAAGGACTTGACTCTCATGTAATTAAAAAAAAATTTTTTTTTCTACTTCCACATTGTTTTATGGCTTAATACTGGTAGCTCAGCCTCATAACTATAGGACCAACTTAAAAACCAAACTCTAAACCATTATTTGAACACTTAACTGAATGTATGCTTGTTTTAATTAAAACATGTTAGAATTTGTTAATATTCTAATTTTTATCATTCCATTATAAATATATTTTATTTTATGTTCATCATTTTACCTAAGATTTAGATTTGTAAAAATAGCATATTCAAGCCAGCTCTAGTATTTACCTGAGATCGATTCAGATCAGGCAGGTTTGGAGCAGAAAAGTGTTTAGGCATATGCACCCTGAAGAGCACTTCCTCCACCTCATGGCCCAATAGTCGATGGTAGATGTAACCAGATACTGAAGAGTCATCCACTGCAAACTTCCGCAAAGCAAGTTGCATCCTACAAGAAACACAATTCTTATAACCAAAACATTTCTTAATGATGAGGAAAGAGTGTTACCTATTTTTGGCTTCATACTACAAATCTATCTTTTATGATTAATGAGCCCAGTTATTTGGATAAACCCTTTACTTATAAAGCGTCCCTTTGAAACAATTTTATGTCATTCTATCTACTCCAGAATAAAGCAAACACGGTTATAACTAACCATATCTTCCATTGATGCTGCCGTCTATAGATCCAAAAACATCAAACTTTCGATAGTCCATTCAAATCATATTTCATGATACAGCTTCTACAGCACTATTTGGATATAGCGCGATCAGCGAAATAGAGATTGTTTTTAATAACGCTGTCCTTAAGGCTATTACACGATTTCCAAAAGCGGGCATCTATTGCAATGCTCATTCATTCATCCACGCTTATACACAAAAATCACATGTGCGTACATGTTAGTTTATGTGACTTCTCAAACTAATACCTTGTTTTTCTGCTCCTAGCATTGTAAATTGTAAATAACCTATACAATTATTGGTTTCCTCTTGTAAAGGTATGTTTTGATTCACGTAATCAAGGCTTGTATTATTTTTGCATTCTAAAATATTTTATTTAATATTTTGACATTAACATGATGTAGATAATATATAATCAAAATTAACCATTAAATATGTCAAAATATGAACAAAAGGTAATTTTTTATTGGTCTGATTAGTATTTACTATCCCCTAACCTTTATTTTCCCATTTAACTAATGCTATCTATAATATAACCAATACTATATAAGAGAACTTCCTGTGCAATAAATGTAAAGCAATACTGTCTCATTAATAAACAATGACATACCTGTCAAATGAAGTGGACTTCCAGATGAAGTCCACAACAAAGTGGGAGATGCACTCAGTGGGAGCCCCGCTGTTGTTCTTGAGCTCAATCCCCACCTCCTCCCCAAAATTGTCCGGGATCTTGATGACATGACCGACACCAGACCAGGGTTTATGGAGTTCCCCGAGATATCGCAGCCGCAGTTCATCACCGTGCATCAGCTTCATATCTGTAATTCATTGTTGGTACAGTCCCTTAACGGTAACCTTAGCTTTCCCTTACAGTTCTCTGAAATGACATTGAAGTCGGCGAATCTAATTGATTTTTAACATGCTTATGCAAACATGTGTGTGATATATTTGTTTTAAATAGAGATGTTATGACTCTAGTTTTCTTTATTCCAATTCTAAATTTAAATCTTTTCTTAAGCATCCAACCTTATAACTTTTTTATCCATAAGCCCTATCATAGTGTGGTTGAACATTAAAATAAAGAAATAAATCAGGCAAATTTAATTTGTGCAAGACCACTAGAACAAACAGGTTATGTCCTCAATAATTTGCCATTATTAATGCGAAATAGTCATCCTCAATGATGTTGTAATAAAGTGCTCGCCTCAGGACTCAATGTCCGTGGGTTTAAGTCCAGCTGAGGTTGGCGGAATTTTCTTGAGCTATGACAATTTGTAGCAACGCCGTCCTTTGTCGGTTGTGGCACGTAAAGGAACTGTGGAAGGTATTTTAAAATGCCTTTTCCGGCAAAATTGGTAGGCAGAGAAATTAAGTGTGGAAGGCAACGGGGAACCACCACACTTCCTGAACTACCCTAGTAAATGAGGTTTCCACCAGAGGGTGCATGGTGCACTAACCAGCTGAAGGGCTGGGTGCGTGCCCAGCTCCAGATGAAGAGAGGTCATTTCAAACAAACCTTTGGGTTGTTGACTTAAAAAGAAGAAGAAAGTGAAATAGCAAAAGAAATAACATTGTTCACAATATTTAAGTTTTTTTCTTTCTTTCAAATAAGAGTTTTGATTAAATTCCAGAACTTTCATTCACTTAGATTTAAGAGCCAAGAACCCAGGGTATCAAGTTTGTCATCGAGTCAGCGTTCTTGAGTAATACAGATTTAAAATGTAGGAGAAATATCAAACTTTCATTTAAACAAAGTATTGAGTATTTGTGATCCTGATGAATTTAAAACAAGCAAATCTTCACCATTTTAGAGCTCTTTGTTCAAGATTCAAGTAAAAAAATTAAAAAATCTATACAAATTACACTTTGAGCTACACTACTTAAAATGCCATATGATAGAATAATAATAAAAGGTAGGGTTGCTACCTTACATGGTAAGCAAAGGGTATAACATTTGAGTTCAATGTCAATAAATGACAAATAATTATTTTTCAACAAAAATCACCTGCAATTTATGAACATACAAGTATAGTTTCTGAGTATTTTTGAAATGCACCTTTTTGAGTTTTATTACATACCAAATGTCATCTGAATCCTTTTGTAGAGGCCTAGTTAATTTTAAATGCTCTAAGATGAGTAAATGAAAATATGAATGAAAACAAATATTACAATAAAAACAGCAGCTATTATATAGAAAAAAAAACCAAATGTACATGAACAGAAAACAAGTTATTAAAACCAAAAATATTAGTAAAATAATAAGTTAAAACAACAATAGCTTTCTAATGCAGAAGTAACTTAAGTTGAAGAAAAATGGAGATTAGAAAAAATAAAATGAAAAAGGAACTGGTGTTAAAATTATAAAATAGCAAACAACTCATCATGCACCCCCACCCATGTCACAGCTGCACAAGATCTCGTCTACTCCTTGTTTCTTCCGTTAAGTGGTGAATAATAAACAGTAGTAGTACCAAAGGCAACAGGTAGAGGGCACCGCACGTGCTCACCTCCGTCCGTCTTGGCCAGTGTGAAGTAGGCTATGGTCTTCTTGTTGAGGCCGACATCCCAACGAACCTCGATATTCTCCTGAGTCTGAGACTCCTTCAGTTTCTTGTCGTAGTCAGCCTCCAGTTTCACCAAAGGGCCAAAAATGTTCTGGTATTGGTAGCCGTCTTCATACCTACACACAACATCCCATTAGACAGATGCCTATGTTAGCTTAAATGTGAATAATGGTCGAGAGGATTAAAAAAAACACATTTTCATTCATTTTCTATAAATAATCACTTGAGTTTTCTTAATTTCTATTATATACATTAATGTTTCCCCAACTGTTGTACATACACCCTCACGGCTAAACGAAATACCACTGAGTTTTATGAAGCATAACATTTTTTTATAAATGTGTCATGGACTTTCGTCCCCTCTGTCACGACCTTGTTTAGTTTCCCCCTAAGACTATTAAAACTTGAGACAATCATTTATACTTTTAAAGGTAGCAACTATGTGTGCCATTTTTTATGAAGAGTTGAAAGGGATATGTTGGTTAGGCTATAGTTTAAAAGGAGTAAGTGACTTGAGAAAGTTTGGGAAACCATGATCTACATACAACATAATCTAAAGTAAGCCAATAATAGCTATATTATCAATCAATTATACACATTTTTTATAAGTCAAATTAGTCCTAATTGTAAAGAACAAATATTATTTGGCAAATTTAAAAAATAAAATCTGTGTGATTGTTATTTAGAGTGTGTGCAAGCCCACAGATAGGGAGGAAGTATGTCTCATTTGGTAAAATATTATTTGAACAAGCTCAAATCATAAAGCCACATTAAGCCTCGACCAGACTAGAACAGAACAACAAACATGAACATGTTTGTGACAAGTGTGGACGGTTTTCCAAACAGAACATTGTAACAAAATGAGTTTGTTGTTCTGTTCAGCACCAATCCACCAGTTGTTGGTTTTTGCCCGTCACATCAAAGGATGTTCGTGTTCGGTCCTGTTCCAATCTGGATGCCTCTGCAAAACTTTCTCCGACCATACAATCACTGGCCAGACAGCAGTGGAGTCGCACGTGCGTTTTGATTTTTGTAAGCAAGCCTACATTTATATTTTGGCGAGTGTTTGTAGAAAAATGAAGTGATCAAAAGAAGAGCAAATGAAGCTAATAGACCTCTATAAGCCACACCGGCTAAAGGCATAATTTTTACCTGATTTTCTGTTAATGATGCTGCTAATTTTTCATTCATCTTGACCAATGAAATTCACAACTTTTTCCCTCATCATTTCCTAAAAATTACCTGGCTCAAAAATATGTCACCCTTCTATCTTCACCAATATTGTTAATCTTTTTTTATGAATAATTATAAATTAATTTAAATTCTAAATAAACTGTTTGTTTTTTATTTGTATTAACAATCTACTAGAAATTAGAAAAATTTTTAAGATATATTACACAGCTACAAAAAAAAGACAGTTTGAATCACATTGCAAATTACTGATTCAGTGATTATATTTCATACTTTGAGTAAAACAACTTTTTACAGATATTTTTGTAATTTACCAAATTCCTGACTTATTACCTTTTTTTCCCTGACTACTTTAAATGCCTGGCTAACTCCAGTTTTCTCTGATTTTACCGCATGGTAGACACCCTCTGTTATCTAGATGCGGCTTTATATTGTGGTGTTCACATTTTTCATTACAAGTGGGATTAATGTGGCTGGAATTGTGAATAACGTAGAAACCAACCCAGGCAATAAGGGCATTAAGGTGTGCAGCAAAAAAATATACAGAATTTACAATAATCATTTAATGTATGTACGTTATTATGACATTGTTCCTCATGTCGTGAAAAAGTGATTGAGGTCTCTAAAAAAAGGTCTTTAGTTGTAGATTACATAAAAATTACAAAACCTTTAAACTCAAACCCTATGATTTGGATGTAAAAAAGAATGAAAACCAATGATTTTTCACTTGGTTACAAGCACTGATAATAATAAATATAGAGAATAACACTTTATGGAATGTGAAGAGACTGTGTTTATACACATATTAATAAATACTAATGGGGGTGGGGGGGAGATAAGAAGGTGGATAGAATTTATAGTAGGAGTCTGCGAGCTTTTTTAAAATTATTATTACTTAAGTTAAGTATTTCAAAAAGCTCCCAATTTAGAGTATATTCATAATTTTAACATGTTAACAGTATATATGTTTATTTTAAAAGTAAAATAATATTTAAAATTTCTTACTGAAAGTTTCAATTTTTCTGTTCCCTAAAGTGGAAGTTGTGGGCCCATTATAAACATTTTTTTTTAACACACATTGAAATGTATGTGGGTTGGGACTAATGAATTAGGTTCACTGTAGCCAAATGTTCACTACAAACAAGTTTACTAAAACCAGAGTTGACTGTATATTTACTAAAATCTTGATCAACATTGGTTTTAGACAGTTTAACCAACATTTTTCTATAACTAAATAGTAACTAATGCTAATTTTGTATTGAACATATTATTTAGTTTTAAATATATTAAGTTTGAACAAAATCAATATGAATTCTCAATTTTATTTTGAACAGAAATTATAATTTTAGAAAGGAACTGTGTCAAAATAATAGTATTAAAGTAATTGCTTTTAGAATTCAATTGCGTTAGAAATTTGATATTGATTTTAACTATTTGTTGTCAAGTTACCGAATGATTTACAAGTTAAACTGCCGATACCATCCAAATTAAATAGGTTATACTCACCATTATATTTTGAAAATTTATTTTCACATACACCAGGAGGAAGTTCAAAAATGTCGAGGCTACAAAACTTTCTACCTCAATCTCGATTCAGAGCTTTAATGAAAAGCTTGGCTCGAAATTAAAAATCAGAGTAGCTAGCAAACCAGAAAGCCAAACAGCAGCAGGATAAAGCCCCTCCCAAGTTGCCAGTGGCTGTGGTATCATGTGATAGCTCATAGTAGCTGATTATTTCCATACATCTATCACAGACTCTGCCTTAAACTATAAGTGAAGAATAATACTGAGAATGAAACCAATTCTAGATAACTCAACAGTAGACCATTGGTGCACTAATGCCTCATGTCTTGGTGCTATTTTCAACTAGAATAAGCTGAGGGAGTATCTAAGTCTGTGGTTATCTCCTGAAGGTGTAAGTTCACTCACCTTAACAAGACTTGTTGAGGCTCTTCATCCACTCCGGGCTTCTCCAAGTCCTGGAAGGTTGCGTCAGAGTTGTCCTTCCACAGCTCCTCCAGCTTGTTGATCTGCTGCGCCGTTATCTGGCGCGCTCGAAGCTGCTCCTGCTCAGACGGGATCTTCACCAGCCAAGTCAGGAAGCACCGATCCGCAATCAGCGGCTTCCACTGCTCCTGATCCCTGTTATCATAGTAGCTTGGGTTTGAATCTTTCCCACAACCTATTATGTTTAACCAATACAACTAGAATTTAAAAGACTTTTGAATACTTATTTATTAAAAGAATTCAAATAATTTACTTAGGCCAAATTTAATTTGCTAAAACTTTCCAACAAACATATTTAATGTTATACAACTAAAATTTCAATATAACAGTGAAATAGGGACCATTTTTTTTACTAAAGTACTAGTACTGTAATAAAAAAAATGGTCCACCAGTGCCATAGCATATTGTGGAAGGGGGAAGGGAGGTGTAAATATAGCCATGTGCTGTTCTAGGGTATAACATTTTTGGGAATAAAAAAATACCAGAAAAATGTAATATTTATTGTGCACTTTTCTCATTTAATTTAGGCATATCAAACATTAGAATAAATACTGATAAAACAAATTTAGAAAATTTTTATCTGATGCAGCTCATCTATAAATTATGCAAACACTAGAAATTAAAGGTTTCCTATATTTGTTACTAGCTATAAAAAAACACTAACTAGTTTTGCAAATTTCAAGTTTGTTGAGCCTTTCAGGGTATGCATGAAGCAGACACAGGTGATTTGGTCTATATTTCTTCATCATGGAGCGAAAATAGTTATTTATGCATCAAAAAATTGAAAAACTTTTGCAGTGGCTGATGTAAATGGAATTTTTAGAATTTTCAAAATCTCTTCAGTGTGTGCTCCAAGGACATTTTATTTTTATTATGTTAACTTAGTGTGAAATTTGTATCTAACCTCAACAACATCTTTACATCATCTTAAAGTTTTATTACATTTTATCATTTGTGTGTGTGGGTTAAAATGATACTTTTTACACCCTTCAATTGGGGGGGGGAAGGGGGGGTTAAAATTTACCCCTGTACCCTGCACTACTAGGTAGTGATTCTGAAATATTAATATTTAAGAATTTAAAGCATCAATAATTCCTAATCTTAAATAATTCTTATTTTACTTAATCTCTTACAAACATTGAACATGAATAATTACAATTAAGACTATTTCTTTATAGATTTAAGATTACATAAAATGCATTAATGAAAATATAATGTCATAAATAAATATAAGAGAATTGTAGGAAACTAAAGCACAAATAAAAGTATAAATCTTAAAACATATTTAGATAAATTTCAATATTTTGATGCTTTCATTGCCTCTTACTCAGGACATGGTCTCGCAATTGTGCTATATTTTTCTAAAGCTCTTGTCATATTTATTTACTAGCCTGACATATCCAGGGGCGGATTTACGCATAGACCTAGTAGGCATGTGCCTACGGCGGCAGATATTAAGGAAGGCAAATTTTGATTGATGAAAAAATTACTTATCTTTTTCTGCCAATTAAAATAATTGTATGGCTTCATCCTGTGTGCGATTGTTGTGGTTTGCCATATCTGCATACCAACATGACAGACAATTGTCTGAATTGAGGGCCACTTATTGGATAAAAAGGATTTGTTTGACATCATCGACCAGTTCACTCAGCAGAAATCAAGGCAAAAAATACTATAGACTATTTTTTTATTGTGTACATGCTAATATTTTATCTGTAGTAACATGTTCTACAAGTATTCTAATGCAGACTTTATATTCTTAAATTATATATTTGAATTTGTCTGTTGTGATAGTGTAAGAGTATTTATTTCAATTTTATAGGTCTTTGCTTAGATGCTTACTACTTTTAAAACCTCACTATAATAAATAATAAAACAATGTAAGCACGTTTATCTGTCATTCCAGAGACTTTTGTGTATGGTATATAAGTGTATGAGAGGTGGTAGGGGTAAAACTGTGATTTAGAAGGTTAGAAATTAAGGTAAGAAAAGTGGACGGCAAATTATCTAGTGCCTATGGGTAGCGGAGTCATAAATCGGCCCCTGGACATATATTTCCATATGCAAGGAAATTTAGGAACATAAATATTAACTGTAACTATTAGTACTTGTGGCATTGCAACCATGACCTACATATATTTATGAGATTAAAAAATGTAATTAGAACCATCAATTAAAGTATTTTTTGTTTGTTCTAGAGGTAAATTTTTTCTCTAGCAATGTTCTGCATTTTTTATCTTCATATGTAATTGAAGTATAGGAAAACCGCAATACTGAAAAATTCAATCTAATATTTTTGACAAAAAGTTCATTTTAACATGCCCTCACTGTTTGCATACATATAAGTCTGTGCACCTCTGTAGAAACAAAATGGTTGGACAGATTTTTTTTTAAATTCTATTTTAATTTCATCCATCTTTCTGCATGATTAGTATGAAAGTGCATATACATTAAAATTAGGAGAACTAGGCTTTAACTAGATCAACAAGCACAAAAATGTATTTATTTTGATAATTGTTTATAGTTACCCACTAGACCCCACTGATAATTAACCCTTTGGTGAGTATAGTTTTAATATAATACAATATCCCTGTGGAGTGAGGTTTTTGGTGAAAATTAAATATATTTTTATTCTTGCATATTAATTTTAAAATTATGTATTGCAGTTTCCAAAGTGGTTATACAATTTAAAAAAATAATATCTAGGAAAAAATTTACCATTTCAAATACAATTCAGAGAGTTTAAAAATTTGTTTTTGTGTGAAATGGCTGGATACAAAGTCCTATATCACATTCCACACAGTGTCTTTCCGCTTTGACTGTGAAAATTGGCATTATTTTGCCACCGAAATGTGTCATGCATTGTTGGCTGAACATCTGCTCTCACCTGTATTTGTGTCATATTGTTATCGGCATCAACTTCATGTTCAGGTTCCCGCTCTTTATTTATAAATCTGTGAGTTTTCCTCCATAAATAAAACAATAATATAAGCTAAGGTATAAACAAGAATGTTCATGTGCGGCCACTAACATTATAAACAATGACACAACAAAAAAAATGTCACAAATTAATCATGTGGAAACACAACTTCTAAAATAAACATCGATTTAGTCAACCAGCTGATTATTATAACCGTCACGCACAGCTATGACATCTATGAAAGAAGAATGTATTGTGTTAAGGACAGTAGAGTAATCTATTAGCAAATATATAAACTAGTAAATGCCTAAAAATAGTTTCTTTAACATAACATAGATAGCAGCAAAGGATTAACATGGTTGAACGTTTATTTACGGCCATACTAATTTAGACAAACATGAAAACGTATATTTACGTGCATACTCCTAGGAAGCCATAACAAAATGAACGTAAATATACGTTCATACTCACCAAAGGGTTAATAGATAATGAAAAATGAAGAATGCAGTAAACTACACTTGAATAAATTTTCTGGTTCTGATATAATCATGTATCCCCTGATATAATCATGTATCTAATTTGCTGGTTAATCGGCCATGATATGGGCTCTTAAGCACTGTATAAAGCTATAGCAGCGGTAGCACGGTCTAAGGAATCTCTCACACACCACAGACATATCAGGGTTAGAATCCCCGTCAGATGTACTGAAAGTTTTATTTTTCTAAATGTTTTTCAACTTTCCCTATATGCAAATGCGGGTACATTTCCTTTAACATTCTATAACCATTGTCCCTACTGCCTAAGTATAAATAGCCCTAACCGGTATAATAAACAAAAAAACAACTATAGTTAGCCGTTTAATCACCAGTTCATGTCCTTAAGAGAGTTCTGAGCAGCACAAGGCTGCCGACATAGCAGTACCACCACAGAATCCGCCTTGGCGGGGATGAATCCAAGAACAAACACGTTCCTGACCCCACAAGAGTAGCACTCCAGAACAGTCTCACCCAGGGGCCCATCTTTGTGCAGGGTCACTTCCTGGTAACACACAAATCAGAAAATAAACACAAACAAAATATTTTAAGTGGTTCATCTCTTGTGACATGTTTATAGTGTGTGTGATTTTCAAAAGCAATTGTGATCAGAGTATGAACATATTTTTAAATGAGTGTTCAAATAAAATGTGACACACATCAATGATCTTATTTTCTGATTGCATTAGAATAGAATGCCAATGACAAAGAAAGATGTCAAGGTTCAAGTCTCGGCCTGCTATTTAAGGGTGCTTTTCTAGTCAACTCTCCACTGATGTGGATAAATATGATCTAGGCAATCTTCCTTCTCCCTAACCCCTAGATTAAGCTGTTAGTAACCTTGAGGTTAAAATGTGACAGTTAATAAAAATGAACCGATCACATGGTCTCCAACTTGAATGAGCCACAAGAACAGTAAAATATAAAGGGTTGTGTTTTAGAGTTAAGTTTTCAGTCGTCTCACCTTGTGTTTTGCTCTAACTAGATGATTGATAATATGGGAGCCAGACGTGTTTCCCCGGCCGTTACAGAACCATTTCTTGCATACATTGCACATGAGCACGCAACTCGGGTCATGGATGCCGCAGTACTTGCAAGCAAATTCGGGTAGATCCTAGAAAAACAAACAAGTCTTTGAGATGATATTCTGATGGTATGATTGTTTGGATATATAAAAACGACGCCTGGACATGTGATTTGAACGTTGGGCATTAAGCTTATGCATGGTTCAACCAGTAGAGCAGTTGATGTAGAAAGGCTGACAACCAGGGTTCAAATTCCTGCCTGGGTGTAAAAAAAAAATAACACACACATGTTTTCCTTAGTCTGTGGTAGCCCCGACGTACACCCCGTATAACTTTATTTTCTTATGAATGGACATTTGGGCAACCTTTTATATAATTATTATTATTATTAGCACCGCGTCTTACTACCCGTCCGGGCTATACGCACTTACGCTAATGTGTAATGGTAGGGTGATTGTGAGATGAAATGGAGGAC
>CABFOV010002842.1:0-17097 GCA_902141375.1 Timema poppense | reverse complement strand
CCCCCCCCCCCCCCATGGAATTTGATGGACTACCCCTAGAGGGGTCAATATATACTCGTATAAAACTTTTATTGGCTATATTTTCTAGGGGACCACTCTTGAAAAAAATTAGCGTTCTACGCCCTTGGTCTAAATCTATAGTTGTAGTCCTTAACACTCCGTAGAAGTTGGATCACCATTAACTTTCATAAGAACCTTGGTTTCGGGCAACTTAGGGAGGACCAATCGAAGGTAAAATCGAAGGTAAAGTAACATTAACCAGGGTCGGAACACACTAGCGATCCTGGTGGAGAGACCTACATTATTATTTAATAACTATCACTTGTGTTCTCTGGGTTGGATAGTACTTCTTGTATATATACGGTCTGATTTAGATAGGATGGAATTCTTATGGCACTTATAAAATATAGGGCTTACTAATTAAAAAATATATATTCATACGTAAAGTCTTGGGATATAAAACGGTCATTTTTTTTCAATAATTAATATCAATAAGTAATAACCGCCTCTATGATATAATGATCAACGCACCTGTCTACGAGTCTATGGGTCCCAGGTTCGATTCCTTGCTGGTAGCATGGGCTATTTTACCGAAAGGGTAATTCCCCCAACGGTCACCAGTTCAGAGCTTGATATAGCCCAGACACGTGTGTGTGTGTGTGTGAGTGTATAAACCGCGTTGGGAAGTTCCGTCAAATATGTCAATAAAGTCAGATGTGACATTGGATAACACGACACATTAACATATTCATAACAAATGAATAATAATGTAATGGCATGTACGGGCTACCTCAATCTGTAACTCAGTTCGTGTAACGATTAACCAGTACTAATGTACCGTTACCCGGGAAACGCCTGAATGTAACAATCGTATATGCTTTTGGGGGAGGTTCTTTCCATGCCCCGATGAGATGAGGGGATTATGGCAGTGAATAAGACGGGGTAAAGCCAATAAAGATCTTAACCCAGCCTGAGCCTAATTAACCAAACCTAGATGACCATGGAGAATTAGTCCCCTTTCGAGAAAAATCTCCCAGTACCAGCCGTGAACTGAACCCGAAACCTCTAGGGGCTCTAACAACTATACCACGAGGCCAGTTATAATAAAGGAATAGGTAATGTCTTAAATTATTTACATGCTTTAACGAACTGATTAATAATAAACACCCCAAATTGTAGCACTACATTACTAACAACATATTTATGTTTTATTTGCTTCTCGGCCGGTAAAATTAGTAAAATAGTAGAGTACATTTCACGTCCGATTAACCACGAAATTAGATACAAGACTATGTTCTAGTAAAATAAAAAGTATTGAAGTAAGATTTTGACAGTAGTGAGATTAGGATCAGCACATTTTTTTTCATCATCACACAGTTTCTAAGCAACTGGCCGGGTCTGTTTGGAACATAAGCCTCTCTGACCCAGTCTTTTCCACACTTCTGTGCACTCCCTTCAGCCACCTGTCCCTTGGTCTTATTGACATCCTATTTTTTGTAGTACAATATAATATATTCCTTAAGCTTAATGTCAGTACTTCAGTGGCCATCCCCCAGTTTATGAAAAATATTCAAAAATCTTTGAATGGAACTGTGCGCTTCACAGTGCCAGCGACACGGTGTTTGATTGTTGTGCGCATGCGCACATAGGAGGTAGCGGGGAGGAAGGTGGGCCTGCCAGGTAGAGAGAGCACTGTTGCTCTTGCAGTGCAGAAGGAAGGTTGTTTTTTTTACTCAGCGTGTGTTGTGATTAAAAACCGTGTACTATATTCTTGAATGTGATAAAGTGTAGAAGAGTGTAGAGTTAGATTATTGTTCTGCTTCCTGCTATTCTATTTGATTCATTTTTTTTTCGGTTCTTTTATTTAACAGAAAGACAAAATGTGCTTGCAGTACTTTCAATGGAGGAACATTTCCTCAATTGTCATCCAGAGATAAAGGAGAAAATTATTGAACTCTTAGCGCAACTTAAAACAAGAAGAATGGATTTAATTTTTAAATAAATGGATCAAGCTTGAACTGTAACAATTTAAGTTAACAATTTTTTTTTTTTTTACTTACTTTAAGGTTTTACTAAGTTCCTGAATAAATTTTCTTTTATACATGTTTTTTCCCTTTTACACAATTTTAAAACAAAGGTCAAACATTTTCTGGAGCAGCACCCCCCACTAATTTTAGCAACGAGCCGCCACTGCATCCTGCTCTTCATTTCAACATACAACATTTTCTTTGGTATCCTCTCCTTCTCCATTCTCCTCAAATGGATGTACCGTTGAATGTATATATACTAGTATATATACACTCAACGGATGTACCCTCTTAGTCTTGCCTCATCTATCCTGGCCTGAACTGACGCCTCCTGAACTATTCCTCTGGGTGACCTGGCGGTCTAGGGGTAAGGTGTTAAGACTTCGGCGCTGGGGGTCAGAGGTTCAATCCCAGGTCCCGGCAAAGATTTATCTGATTACCAAACCCTTCCTTCACCTCTGACAAGACATCTTGTGAATGTGGGGAATGCCAGGCCTCCACCGTGGTTCGGATTCCACGTTAAACTGTAGGTCCTCCATTTCATCTCACAATCACCCTACCATTACACATTAGCGTAAGTGCGTATAACCCGAACGGGTAGTAAGACGCTGTGCTAATAATAATAATAATAATAATAATAATAATAACTATTATTATTATTCCTCTAGCACTTTCATTTTTCATCTTATACATTCTTGTGACCCATATAGTATTTTTTTGGACTTTATAAAGAGTGGTTTCACTTATTTCATTTTTAATGTTTTTTTTAAAAAAAACATTGTAATACAGAAAACCGCACCACGATTTGACGCCTAGTTCGAGCTGCATAACCTACTTAAGTAAGGTGTTATCCGTAGCGCGAGACGGCCAAACGACGGTAAAAAAAAAAATATAATGGGAACTCAACCGGGAAGTTGTTAAATAGATGACCCGAAAAGTTAGTGGTAAGAAAATAAAGCGATATATTAAATTATTCTGACGACTTCAAAGTATGGAAGAGGTTTCTCGGAGGTTTTCTCGGAATTGAAGGTGATTGGGCAAAGTGCTTGCGACTATTGATTTTCCTGTAAACCGTTTATGAGGGTACTTTTGAGTTATCATCATACTTCAGCTCAAGAAGGGCATTTTTTTTTTCAAAAGAATAGATGGCTCGCCTGTAAAAAAGAAAGAAAAAAGAAGATAAGTAGCCATTTCAAATATAATCAATTTTTTATAGAAAGGGTCTTATCTGACGGCTAGGAAAGGTACTAGATCTAATTTTACGTAGTAATACGTCACACCATGTGATTTGTAGCGTTCACTTTTGATACTTACAATAATTATAAAATAACATGCTATCAATTTTTGACGCAAAAGAAAAAGTATTTTGTAAAAGGCCCTTCCTCTGAAAATTAGAATAGTGCAAACTAAAGTTAATATTCCTAAGGACTTATCGCGCTCTCTTTATATATATATATATATACACACACACACACACACACACATCATCTTACTGCCCATTTGGTGTATGTGCAATTTCTTGCGCCAATGAGGTAAGGATGATTAAGTTAAACTTTAGAATAAATGTACCCGCATTTTCGTGGAGAGTGGGGTAACAATTTAAGAATTTCTACCTTCAGTAGTCATTGGAAAACCAGACAAGAAGAGCTTAATATTTAATCTGCGGACTCTAAGAGGAAAATAATAGATACGTTAACCACTTCGGTGCTCGCGTGGTCTAACGCACTATTATCGCACTGGACTAGACTGATTATGACAGGGAGATCAAATTTCGAATCTCTGTCGGGTGTACTGAGTTTTTTCTCTAAAATTGTTTTCCACTCTCCCTCCAAGTAAATGTAGGTACACTTTCTCATTCCTAAAACCATTGGCGTAATTAGTACATAAGCTTATAACATGAATGGATAGTAAGACACGGTACTTAAAAAAAAATGTTTCAACAAATGACGCTCTAACTTAATTTTTTTTATTAGTACACCTTAGTGCTAGCGTGACTTGGCAACTTAAACTATATTATCAAAGAGAACACGATAAGGAAGGTAAATTTTAAAGAAATCCATCAGCATTCAGGAGAAATGGTAAACAAAACAGCATTGTATAAAAGTAAAACCCTCAAGAGTGCCTTCTTTGGGTATTTTTCTATTAATATAAAAATGAGTATATCATTATCATAAATCAAATAAATTTACGGTACTAGAATATATAACATAGTATTTTTCGCAAAATTCAACAACCAAACACAACAGATTTGAATGTTTTCTGAAAATTCAGATGTTTTCACACTTATTAAAATTCTTCTTTAAGTTTAAAACATGATTCACATGTAAGGAATAATTTTAGCAATGTTAACCTATCTCTTTCTCTCTCTCTTTATATATATATATATTAAACAAAACAGCCAATTGGTCACCCAAATACCCGTAAGGTGACACGTATAAGAATAATTACTTGAGTTCAAGTTGCTAGTAATAAGATTATAATAATCAAAAACGTGTTGTTATGCAATTACTCACCCATTAATTTACCTTTCCTCGCATGGCAATAAAATTTAGTGGTAAAAATTTAAGTAAAAACACATACAAATAAATTACCTTTATTTGTGTTTGTCGATAGATGACTTAATATGGAGTTGATAAAATTCCTTATAAAATTAATGTGCTTAGCTTTACATTTTATGATCATGTTTTTTTTCCTTTCACGAGCAAGTACGAATTTTATTTAAATTAATATTGACAACATTTTGGTCACTTAATAGTTAACAAAATCAAATCATGGCTGTTAAAATATATTTCATTAAAGAGAAAACTAAAAACTTGTTTTTTTAAGATGCATTAATTTATTTACTGTTGTAACATCTTTTGGTATATATGTATATATATACATATATATATACACACATATATATATATACTGGTATATTTAGGTTTATATAAATAATGTTCATTTTACACTGCTTCATGTAGAACATAATATATTATATGCTAGAGCTAACTTTCTAGTTCTGAAGTGTCATCTTTTTTATTACTGTTGGTCAATAACAGAACAATGGAATTTTAATAATAATAATATTAACTTATAATGTAATCACCTCTAATAACTAATATAAATAAAAACTGTGATAAAAGGATTAACACAAAATCATGAATATTTTACTAACTTAGTTTTTTTAAAAAGAGAACCGCGTTTTGGGGGTCACCCATAAACCACGTAGCGCTGTTGGGGGAGGTGTTAGCTCTATTATCCATCTACATTGTGTTAAATGGGACGAGGGGTAGGAACTATAGTGTTGAAAAAATAATTATTATATTTTATTTGGCACTGCGTCTTACTACCTGTTCGGGTTATTCGTTTTAAGTAATAATTAAGCTATTGGGTTGATAATTGGGAAGGTTGAAGGTTGAGGAAGTGAATCCGCATTTGCATCGAGGGCGAAGGGAAAGCCATTTGGGGAAAACCAACACCAATTCACCCGAGCGAGATTTGAACCTCGATCTTCGCGTCCTTGGAAGTCTGGTTTCAACACGAAACTAGTGCGTTAGATAACTACGCCAACAAGGCGGGTGAGAAAATAATATTATTGCTAATGTTCTCACCTTTAGTAAACATACTTATGGATGAATTCCGATTCTAAGAAGTAATTAAATCTGAGTCCTTCTTTCGTTGTGGCAAAAGCTCCCTAGTGAAATAACGACACTCGCTCTTGACATTATAAGTTACTTAAAAACAAGTTGGAGGGGCTAAATGTCTGCATGGTGTTACATGGGTAGCGGAGAGGTTTAATAAAAGGTAGTAAAAAATCCTGACGCGGTTAATGAATGACCCCTCCTCCTTATTGCCCCTTAACGGGTTGTTAGATTATAACAAAGTAGGGATGAGAAAGACTCAATTTAGAGGAAATTTACCCGCTGTTATTTTGGCGGAAAGTGGGGAACCTTTTCGGAAAAAAACAACAACACACATTCTTAGTGCATCTGACCGGGATTCAAACCCCGACCTTTCCCGGTCAGCTGCAAATCAGAATGTACGAGAATTATGTCTTTATTCGTGAGTTCACTCATGAGGTTATTATACTCAAAAGAAATATTAAAAGATATTTCATAGAGATTACTAATTTATGATCAATTTCTAGCTGACCGAGTGAACCGAAGCTCTATTTAACTTGACCATTTGGCATTTCATCAATTCGGATATTTGCCCCGCGATATCCGTCAATTTTAACGAAATTCGGCAGGAAAGTTATTTGAACCAAGGCCGTACAACTTATGCATAGGTTTTTTTTTTCGATCTGGTTATCCGTTTTAAGATGGTGGATACTAAAAATCTGTGTGAATGTTTCACGATGATTGCCAAATGCGAGGACAAATATTAGTGAAATTTCGCAGCGATATTCTTTGAATTTAGGCCGAACGGTCTATACGTTTTTTCACTCTGGTTATCCATTTCAATATAGTGGCCACTCAAATTTAATTTTAATTTTAATAACGTTTCTCAATTATTTGAATTTAAAGTTCTAAGCAATCGATAGAGTAACTTACCTAAGGTGAACATTTTTTAATGTTGACATGTTGTGGGACTGGCGTCTTAAACCACGTGAATCGCGGGTATTCTTTATGACTAAGTGTAATATATATAGTATTTATTTGTTTTATGTTAAACTTGATCACAAAAAAAAAATCAACTTCAAACCCAAAGATAAATCTTAAAGACTATGGAGGAAGCGAGGTCAACTGTTCACAGAACTACTAGTAAAATTGGTTTGCTTGCGTTTTAGAAAACAATGGACTGGTGACTTAAAACTGAATGTACAATCCATACCGTTTAGTGACACTAACATTTTACGTCCCTACCATAAATAATTAATTAGATAACATTGCTGGTCTTAACATAATACCTCATCTCAATATCAAGTTTAAACGAAATTCATCAAACTGTTTTGGCTGTAGTTTTAGTTACAGGCAAACATACATGAGAGCATACTCGAACTAAAGACACGATTTTTTTTTATTTCTGGGTTACATAAAACACAAAAATACATTACAATATCTAGGTAGAAAATTTTAAATAAATACAAGGAACACTAAATATTGAACGGGACTCTTAGGGCCAGTTTCATAGTCAAATTTAGTACGTCTCAAGTGCGGCGCTGCACTAAGTTCATGACGACACCTACCTAAACCAGAATGGAATGGGCCAGTTTCCTATGCGAGAACGGCCCATCCCATTCGAGTTTAGGTAGGTGTCGTCATGTACTTAGTGTAGCGCCGCACTTGAGGTGTACTAAATTTGACTATGAAACTGGCCCTTAGTCTAGTAGTCAGCGCCTTTGGCTACTGATATAGGGGTGACCGGGTGGTCTAGGGGTAAGGTGTCGGACTTCTATGCTGGCGGCCGTGGTTCAATCCTCGGTCCCGGCAAAGATTTATCTGATTACCAAACCCTTCCTTCACCTCTGACAAGACATCTTGTGAATGTGAGGAATGCCAGGCCTCCACCGTGGTTCGGATTCCACGTTAAACTGTAGGTCCTTCATTTCATCTCACAATCACCCTACTATTACACATTAGCATAGTGCGTATAACCCGAACGGGTAGTATGACGCGGTGCTAATAATAATAATACTGATATAGAGGTCCCGGGTCCATTTCTTGGTGGTACCACAGTAGTTTTTTTTTTGTCGAAAGGGGAACTGTTCAATAATCTTTATCATATCACTATTATTGCGGATATGACGTGTAGACAGCCTCCAAGTTATACCCTGGACAACATGCTGTTCCCACAGAGCAGCTAAAGCTTGCCGCACACTGGCATCGAATCGGATCGGAAAACGTCGGATCGGAATGGAACGAATCGGTTTGCCAAAAGGGAATATTTTGACTTATTCCAAAGCTTTGCGCATGCGTCCTCAGCACTGGACTATAGCATCATCTACACTAGCGCTCAGTTTACACCTGTTGATGTTCGTTTCCTGTTCCTCGACAATGTTTGCTTATTTAGAAAAAAATGTCTTTGGACGAAGAAATAATCAGTTTAGTTCAAAAGTACCCTATAATTTATGAAATTGCTAATAAACGTTAGTATGAATATGATAAAGGTCAGACATATTAGCTCAGTTGGTAGCGTGTCTCCATAACGAGCTAAGGGTTCGATTCCCGGCATGACTGACAAATTCATCATTGATGAAAATATGGGTTTACCCTTTCACATTGATAAATTAACGGCCTGAGACTGGATGTTGTTCCTGTGCTAGTCTTAAGATAGCTTATAAGGCATATGAAGCTACGACAGGCCTAGCAAGCCGATAGTGGATTTATATATGGCTTGAATAAAAAACTGCCACAGGCTGGGAACAGTAATGGATGTAAAAAAAATGACTGTGTTAAAAAAAGGAAAATGCTTGGGAGGAAATCTCAGAAATTCTATGTTGCATTTACTTGTGTGTCGTGCACTCCAAGTATTTTTTGAAGCTGCTTCTTCCTCTTTATCGTCATCGGCAGCAATGCACACAACAAACACCATTACCTCATTACCTTGCCTTTCACTGCTGTTATCACTCATTATTACCGAATCGGTGTACCTTTTTGGTTGCTGTCTTCCTTCCGATTGACATGAAGTGAATTCCGGACCAGCGTGCGGTTAAAACTCGTTTCCGTCCGTAGGGCTCTGATTCCGACCGTCCCTATATGTTCTGATCCGATTCAGTGTCAAACTTAAAAGTCTACATACACGGGCGACAGAATTAGATAATGCATCTCTCACGGTCAAATATGCCACACGCTAAAAAACAACAACATCATCTTCGATGTATTCAAGGCCGTAGCCAGCCAATAATTTCGGGGAGGTTTGGTGGGCACATTCCCCAATTGCCGGAGGCTAGAAAAAAATCAGAATATTAAACACCTCTAGAGGCTCTCTGAAGTGCTTTTTTATGGTAACGCAGCAATTTCGGCCTTGGATGCATTTCATGCCTCTCCTCTCCCAAAGATGATCACTGGTTGTTCCAGAAGTATCTTATTTTCAAAACTATCTGCGCTAATGCTAAATGCACAAGTAAAATGCAAGACAAGCCATTAATTCCCGGTAAAACCCTACCACCTTATTACTTTGAAGGTCACTCACTACTCGCTTCCTTCTTATTTTCCCTCACAAACATTGACGAGCTGCCAACTGAAGTGGAACGAACAGTTGTGCTTCATTACTCATGCAGAGATATAATCAAATATTTTTTTATTCAAGTTTGTTAATTTTTGTACGGATTAACATTATTTAGAAGAGGGGGGTGCTATGAGCGACATTCGTTGTCACCTTTTAATTATTTCTAGACTTATCAAAACGTAGCCTTCACATTTGTAAATGTAAAATTAATAGCGTGCATCACATTCCCATTAGCTCTGTGATACAGTCGGCGACAAATCGTAAATTTACACGAACACTATTGCACGTGGATAATTTCTGATTAAACATTAATGGAGATAAAGAGATAATGTATGTTTCTATTACAGAACATTGTTGAAATGTTAAATTACATATTTTGATAAAAAACTGCATTGAAAATACTGTTTTTGACCATTTAGAATGGCTTTAGAGATAAGCACTGTGCACAAATCTTTATTCTGTCTTAATAGGGGATAAACTTTGTCTCTCTGTCCCCCATCGTCACCACAGAAAATTCCGAGTAATCATTTAAATACGAATGCACTGTACACATATCTGGCATATCGTAGGTCTTTTCTTTTCCCTTAAACTCCCATACCTCGCGCGAGCCGGGAGCTGAGTTGGGCCTGCTATGATGCACTCTATTAAGAAAACTACTTGAATCTAACAGATTTGTTTATTTATGTCTGGTGTCTTTCTGCCTTTTGAAGGCCAGTAGGTTGCCAGAGTTGCCAATACAATTTTCAAAGCTACCTACATCTTGAGATTTTGTGTACAAATGTGGCTAGACCTAAAGTTTTTTTTTTGCTTTGTCATCAAATTGCATCTTGCTAACGTTTTGTTTTCTAAATGAGCAAGAATCATTTCTGTCGTATAATGTTCTTTACTCTTTCGGTAAATACATTCATCCGAAATTACTAATTTATCTAGCTATTATAGATTGAAGAATACAGGGAAAATGGTAGGAAAATTCGGTTTTAACTCGATTTAGTGTTTCCATCTGTTATATAACCCTGATACCTTTCTAATGCTCTTTAGATTATGGTTCAAAGGGATGTAATATTTAAACTAATTTAAATAAATAGTCCGGCGCACCTCACAGACTTTCTATCGCTTTTATCTTAAAATAGACATTTACTAAAAACTCGTAAGATTTGTGAAACGAAACAATAGGTCTATACATTGTTCTAGAAACATTACACCACAGATCGTAAATTAAATAATATACACTGTTACTTACTCTATGGCATTAGAAACTATAGGAACACTGTTACAGAAAAATTGAGAAAAGAGAAACAAACATATTTGTCCACCAAAGAGCTTAAGAATCAAATTAATTTTCAAAAACTTGAAGCAAAAAGTATTATATTTGCCTATAGCTCAGAAATTATTGGTTTTATAAAAATATATTTCAAATAAAATATGTTTATCTTTAACATTACTACAACTTTACAATGATAAGATACTTTGTATCTCAAATAGTTGCGGAGAAATGAGGAAAATTGGAAAATTTCTCACATGTAACGTACCCTCAAAGTATTTTTAATGAGGAAATAAGAGTTTCCCTTTTTTTATAACAATAAACAGTGTCTAGATATTACATTTAGTCAAAATCGTTAGAGATAATTCGAGAAAATTGATTTTTTCTCTTTTTGCCCCTCAGTAAACCACCCTTAATTTTAGGATTGTATATACCATTCCAAAAAACCCTTGAGGGGAGGGGGGTGGAGGGAGACCTTATTAAAACCCCAGTTACAAATTTTTAGCCCAATCAATAAAATAGTTTTGGCTCTAGCCCGAGATACAGACAGACAGCAAGGCGAAAACAATTTTTTATATTTCAGGGGGGCTTATCAAAATCTTGAGTTCAATTTTTTTTACGATCCCAAAACTTTCTCTTTGTAAAGAGTTTGACGTAGCATCTAAAATTGCTCTGATAAAGTGAAGCACTCCCAACTTTTCTAATTGGGTAGGCCCTAATCTTTTAGAGAATAGTTAAGAGGAGAAACGTAACTGGGAAGGTAAGATCTCACATTCAGAATTGGGGAGGGGGGAGACTTTGGGGAGTCAGTAACCCTAAGTCCCTGTGGGGTCCATGACCCCTCAGTAACACAAATGTAAAATAATACTACATTTAATCAACATTAAAACGCACCTTTAAAATACTTAATGAACGAGTATTAAAATACTATTTTTGAACCTTAAATTATTATCATCATATTATTTATGGATTGTCGTTATCTATACTGCTTGAAACGTAAGCAGTCGTCTGGGTCATAAAGTCCCCGCCCAAAGCATCGCGTGTTGGTTTCAGCCGGCTATTTTTGTGGCCAGTTACGTCACAAATCATTCGTAATGGACTTGTTTATTTAATAGCCACAATGCTTTTTTTTTACTCACACTGTCGTTTCGTTGGTATAAACTTTTCATTAACATATTTTTTGTATAATTTTACGTAAAAATATTCATTTAAGTTTTGATAGGTCTACGACCACTAATTTCAAAGATAAGATATTGTTGGCTTTTTTTTGGTCGATTGGTTTTTAAAGAAATACCATCTGTAGAGAATTTATTTTTAAAATTCGGTGTCGATTGAGCTATACTTTTTACCTCTTAAAATTTATTTCTTATTTTTTTTGGTTAGTCTAATAATAAAAAAAAATCACATTCCTCGTTAAATCAGAAATTCTTGATAATAGACCTAATAATTTTGCAACAAAATATCACTTTGTTTGATTATAAATATTATATATAAAAGTGTTTTGTATGAATCGTAGTTATATAAGTTATATACAAGTAACTAAAATAATAATAATAATTAACACCACGTCTTACTACCCGTTCGGGTTATACGTTTTAAGTACTAATTACTCTAATGGATTAGGGAAGGTTGAATTAGAGTAAGTGAACCCACATTTGCGTGGAGGGAGAGTGGAAAACCATTTAGGAAAAACCACCCCCAGTTCACCCGACCGAGATTCGAACCTCGATCTCCCCGTCCTCAGCAGTCGAGCTCAACATGACAAGCGCGTTAGCCAACTACGCCACCGAGGCGGGTCAAGTAACTAAAACAATGTGCACTTTTGGTTTTGCCATGTGTTTTGATTCTACTATCCTGTCGGAGAATTCATACTCAATATCCGGCCTGTGTTTTACGAAGTGAATACTTTGTGCTTTGAGTGATAGTAATGTCGTTGGCCTTCTTTACGAGTCAGTCCATGAGTAGCTCTATGAGTAGCCCTATGAGTAGCTCTATGAGTAGCTCAATGAGTAACTTTGATAAGATAAGTCAACTACTTATCATCTTGGACAGTCATAATATATTTAGTTGATGAGTTGGAAGGAACATAAATGTAAGCGTTGGAGTGGTACAGATTAGATTACATTACTTTAGGTCTCATTTATTTATTAATATTTAAAAGAGTACCCGGGGAAGTAGTTGAACCCTGGAGCAGGCACGTAGCCAAAATCGAGGGGAGGGTTTGTACCTTTTACATTAACTTTTTTATTTTATCGCCACATCTTACTACCCGTTCGGGTTATACGCTTATTTATTAATTAGGCCTACGTTAATTGTTTTAGGGACTATGTAGGTTATATTTATAGGAAGTACACCCGCATTTTCATGTATATTTTCCAAGCTTGTTTAATATTTAAAATCACCTTCTTTAATATCTTTTATATAAAAAAAAGATTAATTCTTAAATATCGTGTATATTTCAACTTCACTTTAGAAAATTTGTAAACCTTGATATAATAATACTCAAAATAAATACTTTTTTTAAAATTAAAATAAAATTCAAATTACTGTCGAAAAAGTTATCGATTTATGAGATTTCTGCTTTCCCTTTGCAAACTTTTTTAAAATTAGAGATTTTTTGGGCACATTCTCGGTGCATAAGATTTGATTTCTTAAAAGTTATAAAAAATTTAACACAAAGATGCCACAAACAATTTATATAACGGTCTTTTTATGTGCAGTCAAGACTATTATGAGTCATAGCAATCTTTGTTAAGGCCAGTTGAACAATAATTGTTTGAGCAAACCACACGAGTAACTTTCTAAAAACCTCGGAATAAATCAACCCGAACTGACGTCGAACCGTTATGGTCACACTTCAATGAATGTTACTTGGGTTATTCTATGCCATAATAGTGCAAGAAAGATAACTGGGGCACGAACCTAAAGCTCTAACTCGAGTACCAGGGTACGTATCTATAGCAATATTCTGATTGAAAGGAATTAAAAAAAAAAACATTCGTCCAAATTTGATATGATTTTACTATAATATTAGTGTTATTTTAAAGGTATTGATGTTATATATAATATTATATAGAGGAAAGTTGATTTTTTGTTTTTTTGTTTGTAATGGATAAACTCAAAAACTACTGGACCGAATTAAAAAATTCTTTCACCAATGTAAAGCTACATTATCAGATAGTGTTTTTTATATATTAGTTTTGTCGAATAGTTGTAAAATGAACCGTACCTCCTTTTAAAAAAATTACATCTGTAAGACACTGAATGTTAGACCAATCCGGTCAGGTAGAAAAACAGTGATACTGATTGACACGAGAAGACAAAGTGATAGACAACTATTTACCCGTATTTGCATGGAGGGAGAGTGGTAAACCGTTTAGGATAAAGCACTCTGATCTCCCCATCATCAGAAGGCCAGTCTAACATGAGGGTGACGCCATATACCAAGGGTGGGAAACCTGCAGTCAGGCCACACGCGGCCTTTTGAGGGGTTTTATGTGGCATTTGTGCGTACTTGGTCAATAATGATGTATTTTCATTGTTTTTAAATTTATCTTTCTCAAACGGCGTATATTTTAACTAATTAAAATAAAAAAATTGTTATAATAAACCATTAGGTAAAACAAATTAACCGCTCTTAATGATCTCTCTAGCCATGGTTGTCGCAATAACATATTATTAATTTGTCACTAAGAGACCAATACGAGCCTTCGGCGCAACAAGTCGTCTTGACTCGGAGACATCGATTTAGTTTCGAGCCTGTGTCGCCAGTATAGAAGTCCAGTATAATAATTAAATATTCACCGCTATTTTACTAACAGTTCCGAGCAGCCACAGAAAAAACATCGCTATTTCTAAAATGTCACTTTTATTTTACTAAATTCTCTATTTTTTTCTGTACATGAACTCTTTTAATAAAAACTTAATCTAAAATCAAATACAACTCTAATTTATTAATTCCTTTCGACCTTCTTCATTTTTCTAATTCTTGAGCTCGAGCCTTGAGATTAGCTATACTATGATTTTAGTAGGAAGAACAGTATCTGGTAGCTACTAGAGTTTCTAAAATAATTTTAATACATTCATACATAAAGCCATGTTATCTGCAGCTGTCACAGTTGATAGATATTATCAATAACTATAAAATAATACAGATAATTTAGTAAAATGTTATCAACGTTGGTCGCAGAGAAATAAGCTTGAATTTTCTAAACTGTTCTTCCAACCAAAATCAGGGCATATAATTAATTATATCCGCACCTCAAACGAAAAGAACTGGAACTGCGAAGAGGTTTGGTACCTAATATCGAAAAGGTCACACGCAAAGTAGAGTGTGCATGGTGACTACAGACAGGGAAAACCTGGAAAAGTCAGGGAATATTTGGATGACAGGGAAATGTCAGGGAATTTGCCTAAAAATAAGGAAAAGTTAGGGAATTAAAAAAATTGGTCTAAAAATATTCCATTAATTTCGCAGCCACATACTAAAATAAAAGTTAATAATACCCAAATAAAATAACACTTTAATTTTTAAAATAACGGATAAAACAATTTTTTAATATGTGATAAATAATAAATAAAACAAAGTCATCATCCACCATTAAGACTAGAAAAAAGCAGTCAAGGAAAATTGAAAAATGTTGCCTGGAATACCTGTAAAATTCAGGGAATTTTGTAAGATAAAGTTCGTTCTACCTTAGAAATTGTTTTCTCAAAGGCCTTTTTCTCGACCAGGAATCTATTATATAGTAGGATATTGTTAGGAAAAAAGACCTTTTAGAGAGTAATTCCTACCGTGAATGGAGTTTATGTTTTGTAGCCACCCTGGTGTGATACTAGGTAGGTTACCTCTTTATAATCCTGGCAAAGCTTACTGTCCACGAATTAATGAGGAATCAGTGAAGTGACACGTGACCTTCCACTGTCATAAGGTTCTCCACCCGCGGCTTAGTCCATTCAGCCACTGAAGCGGGTAATTATTTATTTAAATATGCTATATTTAGTGAGATATTTCAAAGCTGTCACATAATAATTATTATATCAAAGTTGTCTTCTAACTTCGAAGATGTCGAAGGTTATTGTGGGTTTCGAAGAGAAGGCGATATGATGATCATAACCTTCGAGATTTTCAAATCTGCGCACACTTCCAGGAAATGATAACTTTATTTTTCAGTAAAAAATTATAACATCTTAATATAACTAAAATATATTGATAATATTCATCAAAAGTATATCACAAGATTTGACCACATAAATTTTCCAACTGTTGAGATAAGGCTATTCCTATGACAATTGGACTGTAGCAATACAAATCAATCTTCGTTGAAAACATGTTAGTGAAAATTTTACAATATATATATATATATTTTTTACATAATGTTTTGGTTGCGTGTAGAGAAAGTTCTACGCGGACGGAAACAGAATGTCTTTATATCCTGGAAATGTTTCCTTGTGGAACATAGGCCCTACACACACACAAACCTTTCATCAACATTCCAACCCAACACGGAACATTCTTGGCGCGAAACTCTCCATGTGCCAGTCTTGAGTGAGGAAGGTAGGAAGGTCCAGTCGATTTATCACCAGTTCACGTTCGCAGCGTTGCCAAATGTACGATCGGGATACCAAAATAAGTTTTTTAAATAATAATTTTTTAAAATTTTTTAACGTGCACTTTATGAACTGACTGATTATATCAGCATACGACTTATACAACTAACTTAAATAAAAAAAACGGACACATCACCCAACCTAACGGCCTTTAATTCATAATTGTGAAAAGCTAAAATCACATTTCACCAAAGATACTTTTTTTTTGGTCATGCTGGGAATCGATCCCGAGACCCTTAACCAAGTAGGCTGAAAAGCTACCAACTGGGCTAAGGTGTCGGATTACTAAAAATCCACCACCTGCACACTATTAAGATCAATTATTAGAATTTTTCGCAAAATATGGTATCCTGGGTTCTAGTACAGTAGCCCCATGGCTTCTTTGGTGCTGACTGACAGCTCACAGCTGACTGCTGACGGCTTTGAAAATCTACCAGACCAAATTATGTATCCCTACGCCGAACCATATGATCTGCAAAAATATATGTTTAGCAGCTGTCTCTTCTGACAGTCAAAATTTAAGTATATACATAAATGTTGACTGTCAGAAGTCCGCTGTGAGCTGTCAGTCAGCACCAAAGAAGCCACGGGGCTACTGTATAAAGTAACAATATAATACATTAATTTATTTTTACACACCGCGTCCTACTACCCGTTCGGGTGATACTCTTATGTACTAATTACGCTAATGGTTTTAGGTACTTTGAAGGCTATATTTATTGGAAGTGTACCCGCATTTACTTGGAGGGAGAGTGGAACCATTTAGGAAAAAACAGCCTCATTGCACCCGACCGAGATTCGAACCTTGATCTCCCCGTTATCGACATTCTAGCCCACTGCGAGAATAACGCATTAGACCATGCGGCCACCGAAGCGGGTACGAAATTATTACGTGGTATGATGAATTTTGAATTCCAGACTCATCATGCGTTGGTATCACCTCTTGCGCGTGAGCGACTGTCTGGCCAGACTGGCGAGCGCGTGGTTAGCAAATAGCTCTCGATAGTTGTTGACGAGGAGGCAAAGGTTCGAATCTTGGCTCAGTGA
>CABFOV010002841.1:57277-76378 GCA_902141375.1 Timema poppense | reverse complement strand
GAGTCACTTCAGTTGTTAAAGTCAGAAGCATAAATACCCACAGAAAAATTAAGCGTGATCTACGGTAATTTAAAGGAGGCTAAAAATAACCAGGTATGTCCTCGTATGTATGGTAATCTTACATAGGACTATGTGTTTAGTGCACACTTTGATTGAAATAGACCACAGTAACTATTATCAATATTTTAGGTACAAATTTGTAGTAAACATGCATTGGACAGTTCATAGCTTGTTCACTTTCATGGCATTAGGAATTCAAAAGATAATTGCCGCATTTACTCAAGTATGCCAACTATCCCTATCTTGAGCTAGTTATACCCAGTCCACCTCATTACAGCCTGTCTCTTTCAGGTCCATTCAATTGTTATCCTTAAATGTTATCTGCGTCTAGGCCTTCCTAATGGACTCTTCCCATTGGGTTTCAGTACCCTGAACAAGTTACTTGAATATTCCATTTGTGGTGAATATCCTGCCCACCGATTATCCTAGCAATGTTTTGTTATGACAACATTACGACAAAGTATATCATTATTTTATCGTGATTAATGAGTATGACAATAATTGAACTGGGGGTCCTGGGTTTAAAACCCTTAAAGGTAAAATATTTATAATTATTGCTAACTTGATGGATGAAGGAATAAAGTTGTTTTCCTTAGTATACGGCTGGTTTGTAAGTTATTTGTTGATATAATCATTGTGTTTGAAAAGTGCGCATAAAATAAACGGGGTAAAAGAATATACTCAGGGGTTTGTTTTATCAAGGGATTTTTTCAAAGTCCCTGGCAAATGTTGGTTCACTTACTCATAGCAACTTTTCCCATGCATAAGACATATTTTTGATTTAGATTAATATAAGTTGTTGGTAACTAAAACAGTAGCCAGACAGTATTAATAGCCCTAGTAAAACTAAATATAGCTCCGCTGAGTTTTACACCAATGAAACCAGTCTGAAATGTGAACTAATGTCTTCTTATCAAGTTAAAATACAACTGTTTGAAACTTATCTAAGAAGTGTGTATAGCAGCTCTTAACTATCAGTGCTGTGTTCCTGTTATCAGTTATTAATTTAATGCAGGCTTACATGGAGTTAATCCTAATTGTTAATGAAGGTAAAACTAAAGTTATAAATAATTATAATATATTATAATCAATCTAATAATGTATGGATGAATTAATTAATTAATTTAATAAAGCGCACACAGTCGCATGGCTAGAAAAGAGGACTGTATTGCAATCAATGAGTGAAAGAGCTTATAGATACCAATTTTTAGACCAATCGATTATAGGCCAAGAGACTACTTTTTAAATGCACTAGGAGTTACAAGAAAGTAAACTTAAGTAGAATATATATACGATTAAAATTATTAATTTGTTTTAACAATGCATGTATAAAACATTAATTAAGAGAGGTGTAAACCAAACTCCTAATGGTAGCAACATATTTAATAAGCAATAATAAATGTTGACCAAACTCTTAAAATAGAATGTACTCTTTGGTAGATAAAACAAACAAAAGTGGTAAAAAATTGTAAAAAAAAAAGTCTGACAAACTTTTTTTTTTGTGTCATTAACTTTAATAACACAATGTTGATTGAATTGTTACAAAATTCAATTACATATTCATAAGCCAAAGTATTTAAATTATTGAACTCAAATCTACTGTTTGGTTTTTATTATATAAATTATATCTTGGATACAAATTAATCACCCCTATCAAATTTAAAATGTATGGAGAAAGTTGAGTAGCATGAGTATGTTTAATATTCTTACATTTAAATCTAACAAAAAACCTTCATAAAACTAGCTAATACAATAATTTAATAAACAAATACCAAGAACATTCATTAATACAGGGATTTTTTCTAAATCAATTATAATTGGTAAACTTTTACCAAAATAATGATTGTTATATTATACAGGTGACTTTTTTTAATTGGTTAGTCAACCATAAATACACCATAGATTTACTATTTAAAAAAAGCATGTAGAAAATAAATTGTAAATATTTCTACTCAGCTGGTGGCATTTCTACACATGCAATTACAATATTTAATGAAGAAAAATGAAAGAGGGAAAGGAAAATTGAAGCAATTGAAGTGTGGAAATAATGGAGTGCAACAGTGGACAAAGAGAGAAGAAATAGACCCATTAAGTTAAAATATGGTTCATGATATTTATGCATAGCAGCAATACTCCATAGTCAACCATTTAATTCACACCCATTTAAAATATATAGTTAAGAAAGACTTAAATATACCAAATACCTTATGATACTAATACTGGACCATATACTAATTTTCGTGCAAAAAAGTGAGTGTGCTGCGCTCTACATGGCCTGGTGTTGCAAACCGTATGAATTAAAGTGGACAGCATTGGGTAAATGATTTAAAACTTCTGTTTTTGTGTGAAATTGTTATTTCTATCGCAAATAATATGACCGGTGGTATCTGTGCAATATATAATTGTTAAAACCACAGCAGAAAATTAACATTCTTATCCGTTGTAAACAATAACACATATTTTAAAATATCGTATTTTGTTTTTTAATAATTGTGTATTTATTAGGTATGATAAAATGACTATATTACACATAAAGGTCCAGTTCAATTTGTTTTAGAATAATTTTGGAATAGGAGGCAATATAAAAACCTATGTTTTAAGAAAAAGGCTATAAAACTATTATTAATAGCATAATTAATATTAATGGTAATTATAATTAAATTATTATTACTAAATGATAATTAAATTATAATTATTATTAATTGTATAATATGACTATACATACTTTCCTTTTTATTAGTAGGACCTTACCTGACATCTAGAAAAATTATTATCGCTATACTTTTACGTATTCATATGTGAAGTCATGTGATCTGTGGCTGGCACTTTTTATAGATATAATCAACGTTGACTGCAAGAAAGTTTGTTTTTTAAAGACTCTCCCTATGGCAAATGAACTGTAGTAAACTAAAGTGTATGCACACAGAACCTCGGAGCTCATGACGAAGATGTACCTGGTCTTCTTGAAGCTGCAATATAGGTTTTGGTGTTCTAAAATGATTAAATTTAAAGAGTAGTTTCTTTGTTATTTAAGTATTATGGAATTTAAAAATAGGTGTTCAAGAATTCAAGAGCAACCCTCAGAGCCAAATATTCTAAATAAGATAATTATAAAATGAAGGTGTTTTCAGCCCCTGGTTTGTCGGTATTTGAGGTCAGGCTTAGAATCCTGGCTGAGTGTATTGATGGTTTTCTTTCCACACTTCTTTTAAGATAATTTGGGAAATGGTTATATTCCCTCTACATTCTGTCATCCTCACTACTACCCTATTAACGTAATTAGAATAAATGTGTGTACATTGAGCGAAGAGAAAGATACAGTTGGAACAAATAGTGATGAAATGTCTGCTTTAATCAGTTCAAATCAGACTTTTGATTTTTAAATTGTTTGTTGTGAAAAATGTTGACTTTCAGAAGCCATGCTACCCCTTTCCCACTTCTGGGAATTATTTTAATTGATATACCCGTATTTCACATATAGTATAGATTAAATATTTATGAACACAATTCAGTGGTCACATGGTCTAAGGCACTACTCTCACAGTAGACTGGATTACCAATGGGGAGATTGTGATATGAATCCCAGTCTGTACTGAGGATGGTTTTCCTTAAACAGTTTTACAATCTCCCTCCAGGCAAATGCTGGTACACTTGCTCAAATTCAGCATTTCTCAGTCCTAACATGTTAGTTTAGTTATCTTGTTGGCCAGCCCAGCCCAGAACGGTTAGTGAAACAGTGTCATAATACAATTAATACATTTTAATATAATGATGTTCTAAGATTGTGAGTTTTAAGCCCTCCCCAAAATTAAATTCTCCCTACGTCCATAACTCAATTTAAAATGAATTCAGTGATATGAAAATGAATGAGCAAGGAGGGGAATCCCTTTTCACGTCCTTTAACTCATGTCCACAATAATTCCATACCATACTGTTTTATAATTAAAATTAAGTTGTCTCAAATGCAAACAATTTTAGTGGAAAATTAATATTTCAATCTCTGCCAAATTTGAAAATTCGCAAAGTTAGAAAAAAGATATAATTTCCCCACCCGAAAAATTTACTGATTTACTCTCCATTACCATCATTCATTGATATCAGATATGTATTGTAGCTCGAGAGATGAGAACATTTTTTTTAATCTTCAACGGATGTTATTAATAATTTTTCCAGTGGCCTGGGACTAATAAAGAGGAGTCTTCCAAATAAAATAGAAATAATGTAGATAAAATAGCTTACAAAATTTCAGAAACTTTTAAATGGCCGTGTGGGAATAAATCCTCAAAACTTCTCCTTTGTTAGAATATATTTTTACATGGGACAGACAAATCAGTGCTATTTGTCCTTATTTATATAACGTTTTTAAAGTGCTATTAACAGAAAAACCTTAAAACATATAACTAATTTAATATAATCAATATCAAGCTACCCCTTTGCAAATATATTATGTAAATAGTTGAAATTTTACCTGGCAAGTTTTGAATTTCGCGGTTATTATACAACACCACGCTGCTAGGTAGCAGCACTCTAGTTCTTCACGCATGCGTCTGTGTTATTACTATAGGACTGTCCAGTATTAGTATCATAAGATATTTGATTATACTACATTAAAAATATTGTAATGATTTTAAATAAAATCTTTTGCATAGTATGTTATTATTGAATTTATAACTATTAATTAGTTTTAGTTTGTATACTCAAATCAAAGGCTATTAATGACATAATCTAATAGAATCTCGTCTAAAGGGTAAGGATGGAGAAGTTAGTACTGTCTCAAATCTAGATGCAGCTTTATTAGTATGAAGAGAGAATGTTAAAAAAAAAAAAAAAATTCACATTTGATGACTATGCACAGTGCACCTGGTGAAAATCCAACCCCAAACAGCCCTGTACACGTCGATGAACCGTAGTGAGAGCTTGAAACCTCAAAAAAAAAAATTTAGAAAAATCTATTACTCTGCCACCATTGAAAGATTTACTTTAAGAAAAGTAATGCTCAAAGATAAAATTGGTAAAAAATCAATTATGTTTGAATCTTATTTCAAAGAACTTGGTACTCATTTTAATATTGTTTAAATACCTGGAAAAGGGATTTCCCTAGATTTAATTTCTGTGATTAGGTATAATTTTACAACAATATTTAAATGAATACCAAGTAAAGCACAGTAATCTAAACTTCTATATGACAATATCATATTCACAAAAAAAAAGCTCAAAAATACCTAAAATATGTATCTAGCAACTATCTATATCTAGCAAATTTAAAGTTTTAAAGTCAAATATATAGTTTAATTTATAATAAAGCTTAATAAATAGTGTTGGTCAGTCAGGCTGGAGTGTGAGGGTCTAAGTTGTGTGGAGACACTTGACATCAGGGGTCACTCAGGTAATAGCGTGCTAGGGGCTTGTTAGGCCAGAATGAACATGATGGCACACAAGTATTTGTGAATATGCTTCAATATGGGAGAAATGTATGACCAAGCAAACTGATTAATGTTAATGGTTATTTCATCATCAGATTGCTGCACAAGTTTCTCTCACAAATAGATCTGAACATGTACAGAGACCTGCCAAAGGATTGATGTTCATGGACAAAGTGGAAGAACCACATCATCGGCCCACAAGGGAACCATAGCCAAGGATGCGCTGGGTGTGTTTGAAAGAGACATAAAGTGGTGCTCCAAATGGCATTCAAGAACAAAGTTATCTTAGTGAGTATACTAAATCTACACTTGTGACATGTGTCTCTATAATTCTAGACAAATATTGCATAAATAGTGACTTGTGATATTGCAAGGACAGTAGAGATCTTAAGATAAAACAACCCTAGGCAAGAAAGCGTGGAGTTTATTTGATTTAGAATCAGCCACAACAAAGGCCATATTGATTGAATTTATAGATGTGTTTTTTCGGAAACCAAATGACCTTGATTTCACTAACCTCTTATTGTACTATCTACTACAAGTTTAAATAAAATTTGTTTTAAGATATTATATTAAACTAACCCAAAATAACTTAGTCCAAACTTCAATTTTAAAATTAGTAAAAGTTAAATTAACTTTAAGACCACACCTGTTCTTCACTTGTTCATTTTACAGACCAGGCAAAATCTCACCCAGTTTCTGAATTGGGTAACAAGTGGGGCTGTCCACTTCATGAAATAGCCAGTTGATTTAACCAGGCAGCACAATCGCTAACCAATTCATAAGCCTAACAAGCTTTTGCTCACTTCGTGAAATGGACAAACCAAGAGGCCAGTTCACGAAATGTTCAATCAGAAATTTTCCCAATTCATGAAATGGGCAGTTTCACTATTGGGATGTGACATACTCATCACTTCCTAAGACCTATATATGGCAAAGTGTGGAGATACAGCGGTTTAAATAAGGTAAAACAGTAGGATTAACCTGATTTGTATCAGGCATTCCCCTAGAATGAGACATAGGAATGCTGATGTACTTCAACTACAACTGCAACAACCACTAGTACTACTATGACTACTACAACTACTACTAATACTACAACTATGACTACAACATCTACTACTACTACAACTACAACAACCTACAACTACAACTACAACTACTACAGCTACTACAGCTACTACTGCTACTACTGCTACTACTGCTACTACTGCTACTACTGCTACTACTGCTGCTGTTTCTGTTGCTGCAACGCAAGTTTTTAAGTGTGTGTAAACGTGTGTTAGTGTTTTTACTTTTATTTGTGCTTTTTTGTATTAACATACATATGTATTTATTACAAATTATGTTTTCCCATCTTTTTTCTTTGCAAACAAAGATGAATTTCATCAAAGTTACCCTACAAATACCTCCCACTCAGGTTAGATCATTAAGAGTCTTTGACACACATAAAGATCCACAAAAAGTGGACAGAACCATCAAAAAATTTCAATTATGAAAAGTAAACAATTGAGTGCTAATATTGTGTTTTAAAAATCCAAACACAAGTGAATTTGAATGACATTATCAATTAACTAGCTACCTGCTTTGGTGGCCGTGTGATCTAGCGTGTACACTCACAGTAGACTAGAGTTCTGATGACAGGGAGATCAAGGTTTGAATCCATGTCAGGTGTAATTAGAGTAGTTTTACAAAAATTGTTTTCCACTCTCACTACATGCATATGCGGGTACATTCCCATAAATATAACCTTCATAATCTCTAAAACCATTGGCATAATTAGTACATAAGCATATAACCAGAATGGGTAGTAAGACGTGGTAATAAAACAAGTTTAGCTAGTTGTCTCTTATCTTGCCTGTATGCTCATTAGCTTTATTATATGGAGATCGGATTAACTGGCCAAAAGTCATTGCAATTTGGTTAACTTGAAAGTGATAGTAAAGAAAAACAATAAAAGATAACAAACATAGTTGACAAGTATAATAAGAGAGAGTACAATTAGTAGAAAGTTTCAAAATAATATACAACACACTGTATGACAAAAAAAATATTAGCTAGTACAAAAAATCTACTGGTTTTAAGGACAGTCCTATTTAAGAAGGATTACAACAATTTGTATCTGTACCAACCATGTGTTCGACAAGCAGATTGAACCGGTGCTCCTACAATTTGGATAGACATATAAAAAAATCAAAGAATGAGGCCCATCAGTGACATGAAATAGTGGCGGTACAAATGGATAATAACAATACAGAAATTAAAAAGATAAAAGCTTGAAGCGACACTAATAAACTATACTAAACAACTAGTCTATTATGTAAAACTTTCAAATCCTTACTTCAGTGCTATATGAAATGCAAAATAAATAAGCAAGTATTATTTATATATTATAGTATTATTATTATTATTATTATTATTTAATGATATAATTATTTCATAATTTGTATTATTATTATTGATATTATTTAGTTATTCATTGATAAATTTGGAAAAATATATATTTAATTATGAGACATTTTGTAAAGTAATTCTTTTTATAACTTAACAGTATATTTAATGCAACCAGAAAGCTCTTTTTGTATCTTCTTTTAAATAAAATATTAGTTAAACTCAAATCTCAAAACAAAATTATTCTTTAACAGCTCACTAGTATATTCCTTCACAACTTTTCAAAATTATGTTGTTTTTATTGAGTTTTCTTATCAGCTAAGTATACCAATTTGAAATGTTATTAAATATATAAACTATGAGCAAATTACATGTCAATACACATAATAGAAACCATTTGATAAATCTTAGAATATTATCAAATTTGACTAGTTTTTATTTTTGTTATATATTTAGCTGAGCAGACTAGATTATAGGATGAATAACTATACAAATAGTGAGCCAATGTTATAATCTGAGATCAAAATTTGAAACATTTAGAGGGTTGCCAAGCTATTTTCTTATTACAAAAAACTTTTGTTTTTTCAAGGTTTTCCAGACAAGATTTAAACACACAAGATTTTTTTTTAATTATTCAATTCTAGTTGTGGGGTAATTTATAAATATTGTTTAAACAAGATAACTAGACTTTACTAAGGAAATATTTGCAGTGGCCATTAGGTGCCAGTCAAAATAAAAAGTTGGAATATCACATACAAAACCCTCTAATTTCGTTAATTTTAGTAATAGTTAGGCACAGAAAATTTGAAAACAATTGCTCAATATTTAGTGGTGGGTCAATACAACTGCACTATGATGTGTAACTATAGAATGATAAAAGTTAAAATTCACACCAATTATAGTAGTAGTAAAATAAGATGAATGATTTTTATTGCATTTACAGGATAGTTGTCAGTTTATTTATGTTGGGGTTTTTTTAGAATGCTTTTCCACTACTTGAAAGAGCTTAAGATTCTACATCAAATTTTAGTCTTAGAGGAACAGGCTTTCTTGTTTTTTCCCAAACATAGTCGCTTTCATCTATGCTGGCACAGATTCACTCAATTACAACAAATATTTAGAGAATCTTTTGATTGCAACATTTGCAACAGATTCATTTGTAGTCCTATATACAATAAGATTATGTAGCAGTTCTATCTAGATCCATCCTTGGAGCAAGTGCAGCAAATGATGCGATAGACCATAATTTCACATTAGTTGCACCCCAAAAAGGATGAATTAATAAGAAGATGGATAGTTTTCAAACAGTTAGGTGAAACTGAGATAGAAACAATATTTTCAAACTGTACAGTATTCTCTCGATTATCCAGAATGGTAGGGAGAGAAAAATGGCCTGGGTACACTGTTTACTCACCAAAATTAAACTCATTCATTAACGACTTCAACGACGACTATTTTTAATTTTTTGTAGTTATTTAAAGTGTATGTTCTATAGTAAGAACAACTCTCTTGTGTTTAGATATGGTCACTAAGGGTTTAAAGAAAATTAAAATTATAAGGTAACATGGAGCATTTAGTTGTTATGAGATACATTAACACAAAATGACAGCAGACAATCAATGTGCCTCAAAAGTAAACACAGGATAGGTGCATTCAAATAAACATGATCCATTATGGTCGCCATCTATGTTTTATGATGTGTTTGCAGCTTGTTATTATATGTACAATCGTTGGACAGTTATATTGTAAGATATACTTGAAATATTATTATATTATGTTTTAAAATGTTACTAAGAAATTATATCATCTGTTACTAACTCGGTTAATCTGCAGTTCAGTTAATGCGACCCTGGATAATTAAAGAACTGTCTACTGTGTATCAGTTTTGCTAGCACTTAACTCTGTATAAAGTACTGAGAACCTGTATTTAGGACATCTTATATGGCAGTGTTTTTACAAGAAGATCATAGATAATTGCTAAAGTTCCTTGTAGTCATTCCTAGGCTGGCATTAGCATAGCTGCTCGTGAATGAAAGCGACTAAGTCGGCTTTAATTGGTTCCAATCGACCAACAATAGCTTGTATGCCAGATGGATACACATCTTTACTAAAGTGACTCCAAGATAACAATAAGTTTAATCTTAGGTCTTCTTGAAATCAGATTTAGTATATTGAAAACCATAGCAGTGATGTGTTCTAGAATATTGTGTCAACAAGCCAAGCATACAAGAGTTCTGTTTAGTCTCTGCTACAGCAAACCTGTATTGCTTGCAGTGGTGTCGAATTATATGAATTGAACTCTTTCAATTAAATTCTAATACTGGATTAAATGGAATACTACAGTCACTTACAGTAATCCAGTTCCACTTGAAAACTTAGGAACACCATGGTGTTTCATTACGACCTTCCCAGACACATGTACTACTAGCCAATCAATATTCTCTTTGTTAGTCAAATTGGGGAGCATTTTCCCATTTCAGTGTAGAGTTTGTGGCACATCTGGAGAAAATTAAATTTGCATTTTGGTTGTTATGTCTTTTGAGATGTTTTCTTGTCTTTCTGATAGACTCTCTGTTGAAAATAATATTCCCAAGACTTATACCCAATGAGTGAGCAATAGCGGGTAGGGCATAGGTAGCTTTCCTGTCATTTATTTTGACTCAACATAATGCAGATGTTAACTCAGAATTGATGATGCTGGAAGGCTTAGCTTTCAATCAGTTAGAATAGCTTGTTAGTAATTACTGTTCCATCTTGTAGAAACTATTATTTTCCTTAGGGTCGTCTGAATCTAAATTTGATGATTATGATTCTGGCTTAAGTTTTAATCTTTCATCTTAATTCCTTTTTTTAGTTTGGTTTAAACACATTCTTTCCTTACAACTTTATTCCAGCTTAGAAACAAAACCCATTCTTCCAGGTCTTTCTTTTTCATGCTGAAACACTAAAATTCTCTGTCCTATCCCAATACTATTAGGGACATCAACCAACTATTTAAATGTGTCAATAAAATCAGCTTCCTTTTTCTATTGTGTACTGTACTTCTGGAGCCATTCTTTTCTAACCCTTCCTCCTGAGAATGAAAAGGTTTAGCTTTGTTTATTAGTGTATAACCTAAAGAGGTGGTAGAACAGGCACTAAAAAAACATTATATGACACTTTGTCTGGTCGGGATTCATACTTTTTACCAGAGAGTTAGAATTCTCTAACAATCTCTGTAACAATATCTTAAATGATTCACTTCTCATTAATCATTAAGATGTAAATGAAAATAGCGGCTTAGAAAGTGATGGTTTGAGGGTAATTTGTTTCTGGTTATGTATTCCCTAACCCCTACTTCCAATAACATGATACGATTTTTCTGCAAACAATTATTGCTTATTATTTTTAACAAAAAAAAAGTATTATTTAGTAGTGAGAACATTAAAGCACAGGTGCATTTTTCTAATAATAGATTATAAAAAAAAGTAAAATACCAGGTTCTTGAACAACCAGTAAATTTTGAGGTTGACCTAAAAAACTTTGAGGTAGTAAGTTATATACATAAATGAACAAAATAAAAAGGTGTAATCAATAAAAGAAATTGTTTTTCCAACATGTATTTGAGTGGCACTATAGTGGTTATCCAATTCAATGTTCTCAGAAGGATATTAGAAGTGAAAACATTTTTTTGTAAGGGTGAATTGAAAATATTGATAACAATATAGCAGAACAACATTATGTTGATCCCAGTTCACTTATAGTTAAATCTACATCAGGCCTGGCCAACTTTTTTGGTTTAGTGATCTACTTTTTTCATTAAGACCAAGCGTGAGCTACAAGGGCCTTATGTATTAAAAAATTATCTGCATTTAAGGAACCAATACAAACATACTGTCTACAAAGAACAAAAATATTGACATTTTAAGACACTGGATACATTTCAAAACCGGTTTAATTTCATCCACTACGTTTCCAAAATCAGGTGTATATTGTGACGGGGCCAGCATGAGCAAACCTTCCAAATGCAAATCTGTTAAACTGGAGCGATGTTTGATCTTCGTTAATTTGAAGTATGAAAATGCCGACGTGCATAAAAATGTTGAACTAAAACAGGACTGAAGCATTTCACTTCATTTTCTTATGTTGGTATATTTCTTTCTTAAAACATATTTCCAAAGTTATTTTATTAATGAACAGGCCTTTAAGAACCGGTCATACAGCAAACAGAAGCTTTATCCATAGAGAAAATCATGCAGATTTTTCCTGTGATGTTCTTTGTGCCTAAGTCTGGTCTGAATAGGAAAGAAAGATATTTAACAATAAATCTGGTCTGAAATTTCTGTAGAGCTTCACCCATTTAAACAACATATTTCTTGGTAACTAACTCAAAACCTGGGTAGTTTTGCTTGCTGTCTTGCATGTTTGGAAAGTGGTCGAAAGTGTTTTATTGGTGGTCAGTGATCATCAGTTGGAAGTGGTTTAAATAGGCACGAATCAAGACAATCTTTTTCTTGGAGTTATCGCTGGGGGACAATAACTCAAAATCGGGTAAGTCATATTTCTGGCATAATACAATGAAACCCTTAACATGACCCATCATTGATATTGCTCCATCCATTGTGATTGATAATTGCCTGAAAAAAGGCAGTTTAAACTTATTAACAATTTTTTTTAAGGTGTTGAGCATGTTCAGACATGTAACTCTTTCTTTCGGAGGAATCATATCAAGAATTTCTTCTTTTGTAGTAAAATCACTAAAACCATGTATATAAAAACCATTACTTGAGCCGTATCACTGACATTTTTTAATTCATCATGATGGAGATACAGAGAAAAGGCATTACATTTATATATATATATATACACCTGCAAACGCCACTTCACAGTATGTTGGGATAACTGTAGGTCTTAAAAGTAGTTTTAATCTCATTCTTGTTTTTAAAATATTTAAATACATCTGCTATTTCTAAAAACGTGTCCTCAATAAATTCATTTGTCACTAAAACGGCTTACATTTCTTTGCAAGAAGGTGACTACTTTCAATTGTAAGGCCGGCGTTACGAACGTTTGTTGGGCCGATAACTTGGATTTAAGTTATTTCAACTTTAGTTTTCTAACCTCACTAGTGGATGAAGAGTCCAACAAGTAATTGCTGTGAAGGGTGTTGAAGTGCAATTCTAAATTCTCTTTTTTTAGGTAATGCCACTGTAGCATTACAAATTAAGCAACAACATTTGTTTTTTTCATATGAAATAAGTATACACACTCTCATTCTTCATGAAAATGATAACTCTTGCACTTTATTTTAAGCCCTCATTTCTTATTTCCCTACATAGGACACTTGCTGTTATTAATGTTACAAGACACAGTACGAGTGTAAGACACTATCCCTTATTATTGTTATAAGAAACAAACAATGTAATAAAAAGTGTTTGAGTGAGGAATGAACACTAAACAAACATATATACACAGCACATTTGCTGAACACAAAGCTTCTAATCTGATACAGTCCATGTCTCACCAGGGTTGCCAACTCTCTAGTCTCAAGAAATAGTACATGGACCTGAAATGAATTGTTTTTTGCCGTGACTGTATTGCTCTGCACTCTGCCAGTCGTGTGACGCATTTCAGTTGAATATTCATCAACGTGAATGGCAAAAGCAAGTATAGATATAAAATTAGCGAACTATAATGTATTCGATTTTCAAGGAGTTGGAACATTTTTCGTTCAAAAAATATTTAGCCATTTAACCAAAAATGATGCTACTATCCATGTGTTGGTAAGGCCCGCTCTATAAGAATAAAAAAAGTATCATGGTGGGAGATTGAAGATGGCCTCAAAAATGTGACATGTGACAAATGAGCTAGCTTGGTGGGCCTTGTCTCATGCAGTTGATTGTGCATGCAAAAATTATTTTAAAAAAATGGTGAGACCAGAATTCAAACCGTATTGTATTTACCTGGAACTAAACTGCACACAAAATACATCCCTTTGATAACAAACCAACTATTCATAAATTGTTTGTGTACCAAATCTTAAAACTCCCCCAGGCTATTAGCATATTGACACTAATAAGTTTGGAAATAAGAAGGGAGAGGGGTGAAGTTAGGTTTTATGGAGAGTATTAAACAGGAAAACGCACCAGGTGTGGACTCGCTAACTGTGGAAATGATTAGAACTGCAGGAAAATCAAGTTGATAGTGGCTATACAGGATACTGAGAGTGATTTGAAAGGTACAGAGTAAAAATAGACTTGGATCCATTGTTAAGGCAATAGAAGGGAGTAGAAAATATTTAATATATAATGTGAAGAAGGCAGCATGGTGTGCTATAGATGTGTAAGAGACCTGCTATGGAGAAGAGAAGTGTCCTCGAAGTGCAAGGGAGTGCTATTATATACAGTGTGTTTTGTGCTCATAGCCACTCCAGAAGCATTGAAAGTGAATGGAGAGACTAGGAAAGTGGAAGCTATGGGAACAAAGTTTGTGAGAAGCATGTTAGATGTCACAAGGAGAAACAAGATTAGCAATGGAGTTATCCAGAAAAGAATGTGGAAGAGGATAATGGGCATAATGGAGATCAAGGAAGAGATGGGAGGAGCAGATAACAGAAAGTGTGCAGGTGATAGGAGAAGATTATAAGCATAACTAAATGATAGGAATATTTTGTATTTTTTTTTATGAAAAGTGAATTTAAAATACATTAACATTAGGTCAAATAAAGGTTTTTTAAATATAAGTCTATTGAATTGAAGTCCTACTTAAGTTAGGTTTAATGAATTTAGTTTAGGAGTTGGATTTATAATTTTAGCTTTGTTGATGCAGAGATTTCACTTAACGTATTCACAAATTAATTTACTATTGTGTGGGGTTTGCCCAGATAATTAATTTACCCCTAATTCTCACCTAGGGCAGAGAATAGAGGAAGGTTTGGGAGCAGTGCAAGGGTAAGCCATTCAATGCTCAGCAGCTCGGGTTAAAGTTTACAAAATTCTAACACAATGCCCTTAGCTTGTTGCTATACATTGGTAACATCTGTAAACATTTGGTGATGCCAAAAGAGGGCTAGCCTAGCCCCATCATCCTCATTGGTCCCTTTAAAATAAAATTATGTCTTCACCATCAAAATAAAAACAAATCGTTGACAGTATTTAAAAAACCCTGAAAGTATGTACATTTTTGTAAAAATATATAAATATCAGTGTAAGCCTGTGTGCAAAACTTTTATCAATACGAAATTAGATTCCTTTATGAAATTACTGTTTGAATTGAATAACGGATAAAAACCAATAATAATATTAGTTTTAATTTGATTCATTCATATGATGATACATACATAAAAATTTAAGTGCAAAAAATAAACAGTTTTTAGTGATTTATGTGCCAGCCAAAAACAATATATATATTTTATCATATTTCAACAATAACTTGTGTAAAAAATAAGGTTAGACATGATATACAGAATCAACAAGGAATTTTTACCTGTTTGGTTTTTAGAGTGCACCAAACTATAATACCTACTTACAAATCAAATGTTAATATGTGAAGTAATACTTTAAATTAATAAACATGATTTTCAAAATTATTTAGATATTCGAGTTATTTTATGTGCACTTTCTGAACCTAATGATTATAACAGCACATAATAATTTCTATGAGCAAGAGTCAAAGGACCTATCAATTTTGTCAGGAAAGATGTTTTCATGTATTTTCCAGGGTTCTTTTACTGCCATAATCGACATATGATTGAAGGCTTTACTTCCCCTCCAAAGGAAGTCGTGCTTCCAATTTTTATTGCTCATGAATATGTTGACCCCGGCTGGGTTTGAACTCGTGACTATCGGGTCCTGAGGCAAGCACCTTACCCCAAAACCACTGAAGTCAACGATTGTCTAAAGAAAATGTTTTTAGTGGATAACTTTACAAAATAAGTATTAGTAAATAAAATTATTATTAAAATTAATTATTATGAATAAAATAGAATTTGGTGTGACTTTCTGTCATTCCTACTCAGGAAATAAGGAGACTAGCATGTAAGATACCTTTGAGCTATCCACTTTGTTATGTGACAGATAAATGAATGCCTCAAAAACAAGGCCAGAAGGAATGTGTCCTTAAATTCACCGCAACTGGCACATGCCAGTTTCAGTGATATATACAGTCTCGCCCCCCACCATGAACTTATGTAGTTTAATCTTTTCTTCCTCTGTTATCTAACAAAGTAACATGTCTTAGGGTATAAAAAAAGTTTGTTTGTCCAGGTTGCTTTCCTACTCCCCCTTCTCACCAGCACCCATGAAACATCAGGGGTGTACTCTCCATCGTCACATGACAGTTTTACTCATCACAAGATGTCCTCTCACACTATACACCATCACATGTCCACTCTACACGTCTCCCTCTTCCCTCATTTCTACGTCACACTCACAGAGCTCTATCTCCCCTTCACATTTACTCAACTATCCATTGCCCCACGGCACCTCCACACACCCATTTTCTCCCCCTTTCTCATGCAAGGAGTTAACATCCTACCCTTCACTGACAAAGAGAGAGCGAGAGATAAAGAAGTCACCCGACTCTCCAACAACCATCAAAGCGCCTAGGACAGGAAACAAAAAAACACAAGAGCAAAACTACCAAACTGAGTAAATAGAGAAAGAGAGCTGCACGAGCCAACTGAACAATAACTACTCAGCGTGTACCTTCTTAAATGAGTCTGGTCATGACAATTGACACTGTATTTCGGCCTCCTTATATCTGACTTAATAATTTCTTTTGATAGTCAACTCAGTGCATTCAACATGTTTCAAGTGCTCAAAATCTGCCAAAATGTCAGGAGTCACACTAGAATTGTTGGAGCAATAATGAAATACCGTATTGCCACACCAATACTGCCAGATTGTATGACCAAGACCATATTAGAGTAAATCTCCTGTGCTTTGAGTTCAACACCAGCAATAGCCTTCATTTATTCAAAAAATTTCAACAGAAGAAGAAAACTTTAAAATATTATGTATGAACAGATTTGAAATAACTCACTAAAAATACATATTTCAACATATAAACATATTTGGAATAGCTACTAAACAGTATTTTAACACAGAATACTGATTAAAAGACATCTACTATGGAAGCATGGATAAAAAAAAGTAAGTAAAAGACAAATCTATATTATATTGCATTTAATATAGCCAGAATTATTTTATTCAAAAGAAAATAGCTGGCAATTTGTAGCAATACAAACTGATGGTGTAGGGTATGTATAACCCTAATGGGTAATGAGACACAATCACAAAATAAAAGGTCACTTGTAGGAAATAAATAAAATTAGTAAGGGTGGGATTTATTTAAAAACTCTAATGCAACTTTTTGGTGGTTCAGAAACAAATGTAATTATAGGCTTAACATAGCAACCAGGCCTCGACAAGTAATTTAACACTTAGCTGAATGTACAGTAGCCCCATGGCTTCTTTGGTGCTGATTGACAGCTCACAGCTGATTTCTGACAGTCAACATTCAGGAATATACCTAAATTTTGACTGTCAAAAGTAACAGCTGTTAAACACATGTTTTTTCAGATCATATGGTTCGGTGTAAGGATATATAATTTGGTCTGGTAACGTTTCAAAGCCGTCAGCTGTGATCTGTCAGTCAGCACCAAAGAAGCCATGGGACTACTGTATGTTATAGTGAATGGTTAATAAGACAGAATGTTAACATTTTACTATTTGTATTTTCTATTATTCAATTATATTTTTATTTCCTCTTAGGTTCATAATTTTTTCTAAAATTGGATTTGGATTTGAGATTCAAGATTCAAAGATAAATTGGAAATTCAGATTTGTAAAATAGTGGAGTCAACCCAGCTCTGAAAATTAGACATACAAAGCTTTGTGGTAGTGTTAGCTTCTTTGCTTACATTGTTATCATAATACATGTACCCATTATTTAGTTTATTTCATTGGATTCATGAATGTAAAAGCGAGAAATAAATATGAAATTTGATTACTCTCTCTCACTCTCTCTCTCCCTCACTCTAGCCAGGAAATTTAAGTAGCTCAAAATTGATGTTTTAAATTATGTATATAATTGATGTGTATGTTAAGAAAACTATGTAAATAAATAGTTACAAAATTACCTTCTGCTTCATTTAATCAAGATTATGTAAATGAAACACAAAAACTTAATAACAACCAGGGGTGTAGCGTGAGGGTAGACTATGAGACCAAGTCTCCCCAATTCTTTTTCGGGATAGGAAAATAAATACAAAAAGTTAATTAAAAAATTGGTAGATTTTAAAGCAGCTCTACCATGAAGAAAATGTATATAATTTGTTCTTAACCGAAGCTAACATTATTTTTCTCTTTCACTTTCTCCTATTGGTTTTCATCTCCCCTTTGAGATTCCTTCCTCTCCATCCCTACTTCTCAGATGCCGCTCATAGCCATGAGAAGAACCTAGTCTCCAAAGAAAGAGTTGTCAAATTTAGTTGATTAACAAAATATTAAATGTTGGTTACTTATAATATTATTCATAAAAACATATTTATCTTAAACAATACAACATCAATTGTGTTCAATGGGTGGCCTGGGAGTATATGGGCAAGGTGTCTGTGCTGAGGTCCGGGGTTCAATCCTCGGTCCCGGCATAGATTTATCTGATTTCCAAACCCTTCCTTCACCTCTGACAAGATATCTTGTGATTGTGGGGAATGCCAGGCCTCCACCGTGGTTCGGATCCCACGTTAAACTGCAGGTCCTTCATTTCATCTCACAATCACCCTACCATTTCACATCAGCGTAAGTGTGTACAACCCGAACGGGTAGTAAGAGATGATGATGATGATGATGATGATAATTGATTATGATGATTATGATCATAATAATAGTAATAATAATAATGTTATCAATGTGTAAATGTTTATTTAATGAAATAATGTTTACTATGTTGTGAATAGTTTGGCAATGTTGTTTCGGGGGGGTTTGACAATTATCAAAATTTGGATCTTTCTTACGAGCAAAGTACTTTACTTTTCAAGTTGTCGAGAGAAAGTACATATTGGAGCTTTTACACACTAACAACTAAAGTGTTTTATTGAAACATACCTCCTCTACAAGGCTATTATTTAAAAACCAAAGTTGTTAACCTAAAGCTTAAGCCAAACAGCTGGTTTTGTTTGTAAAACAATCACAATCATTCAATATTATTACTTATAAATCCTTACATTATTTCAACGTTTCAAAAT
>CABFOV010002841.1:45086-55196 GCA_902141375.1 Timema poppense | reverse complement strand
TAAGATTTTCCACACCTAACGATTATTTTTATTTTTTAAAGAATATTTTATTAATGTTTATCTCTTTTCTCCGACAAAATAAATATTACGGATTAAGTTGTGTTTTTCAAGTAGGCCTAACTAAGTAATTTTTGAATTCAAGATATTATGCTTTGTTTATGAGGTGAAAGATTCGATCATCGAATCCAGTAAAACACCGAATCCTTGAATCTCGAATACTTGCCAGGATTCGGTGGATTCGAGGATTCGAAGATTCGAGTGGCCCATCTCTAAAAAATATATAACCACTTCTTAAATAAATTGGTATTTCTAAACGTCTGCAATTCTTCTCAGTGCTCCTTAATAAATAATTGCATTTGACAGCCAGTCCCTTAGTTTAAAAAAAATGTCCATCGTGTTTCAAGTATTCTTTATAATGTGCAGTCAGAGTAAACCTATTTGTGTGGCAAGATTAGGGTACTTTATGACGAGGGGCTGGGGGGTTAGAGAGGTAGGAGGGCGCTACCTGAAGCTTGCTAGGTGACCGCCAGCCAACAGGAGCTCATATTTTGTATCTGCCTTCTAGTACATTTGAGCTTAAAGTGAGTAGTTTAAGAAATGCTCACTTGATTGTGCTGTAGTCACTGGGGGTAGCAAAGTTGAGGGAGTAAAGCCTCTAAAAGGAATGCAACATTTTTAACCTAGGGGCTGTGGCTCTGTTCTTTCCTTCTCTGTGACACAGGGCCATAAAACTTTGTGTACGGAGAAGCATACAACAGCCCTACAAGTAATCATCTCCATTCACACAGCAGTTAAGACTTTGTGAATATTTTAGTTGCTTAGCATTAAGAGGTTTATATTTAATTATCGGTATGCAAATTTTTAATTAATGGATATTGGCCCTTATTATCCCAATGCATATGGTATTAATGTTTCCTTGACTCAAGAAGGTCACAAAGATTAGCTTCACCCTCCACTGACACCTAAACTAGGATAACTATTTGTAGAAGAAGAAGTTGTAATCAAAACCATGTATTTTTACTAGTGTTTAATAAGGTGTATAGTAGCGCCTAACTCAGAAAAATGTTTATGTTTGTTTATTTTTGTTGGTCAGTTGACCTCACTGTGTACGATACTTTTAGTGTTTGTTCTAACATGGATTTATTTTATAACCTTCATTGTATAATTGATTCTGTCTTGAGATTGTTGACCATGGCTCAAAGTTAATTTTGTATGTTAAAATAAAACAACTAGAATGTCTACTTGGGAGTCATTAGAGATCATAAACGTCGTGATTATTAAACATAACACAAATTTAAAAACACAATTAAAAAGAAGAATAAATTATTCATTAACTAATGTGTTATAAACAAACACAGTAGCTTAATTGTACAGATAAAATAAATAAATCTATTAATAATTTTTGTTTTCCCATTTAAAATGCATTGAAATGGAAACATTTTAGCGAAAATATTTCAATAACTATTTTTAACATGGTTTGAAAATTCCATAGGAATTATGAAAGATACCCAGATATGTTACTAAAATAAATAAGAAACAACAATGTTGAATTATTAAATATTTTTTTAAACACATAATTTGTTTAGAACCGTGCATTTATGGGTAGTAACAAATGGAGACTTAGCAGCCAAGGCTAGAAGGATGGAATCTTTAAAACAGAAAAATATTACAAACTTTTTTCACAAGCAATAAAGCTATGTTTTCAGATTTAATATTTTGTTTTGTGTTGCTCTAATTAAATTGTATGTAAAAGATTAACACTTCAAAAATTTTTATAGAACCATAATATTTCAGGTTTTTAATTAATCTTCTTTCTTGGTGAAGTACTTTTGCTTTTGCTTGCCTTTTTTTGTGTTCCGAGCATGTTCTAGTCCCGTGAGTGACGGATAATCGAGGTTCTACTCTAAGTCAAATAGATTTTCTGTTTCCATCATTTCTGGAGTACCATTGTATAAAATTCACGCTTAAGTTCTTTGCAGTAAATTCTCAAATATAGAGAATATCACGCATAAAGTATCCTGCTTGCAGATTTCTATGCACAGTTCTAAAAAATAGTATGAAGGAAGCAATGGAGGAGTTTCTAACTAGTTATATGGAATTTAAAAAATGTATATACATTATCAGACTATGCCTGAAAAACAAGTTTCAATTTCACAGATGTTCTGATATTACATAAGTTGTGTATAACATTAAAAAATTAGCAATCGTTAAAGCAGAAAATAATACATGATAACTTCACAAAACAGACGTAAAAGGAAATAATACTATACAAGTTTCACTGTTTTTTATGCATACCTATGTAAAACTGTTTTATACAAATTATTATCCATGTTATTAATTCAGTGCATATGTCAACATTAAAGAAAAAGATTTGTCCTTGATTATCAGTACTTTTTCAATCATCCATTCCCTGGTATTGATTAATCTGAATAATCGATAGTTTACTGCAGTTGTAAAAAAAATCAAAAGCATCTCAGGCATTAAAATGTAAATTGTTCATAGTAGAGTTTACTGACCAACTTGATTGTCTGTACAGAGAGCTACTTATTTACACAGTTGTTTGTGTACTAGATAAAGCCAAAGTCCTTCAGTAATTCAAAGAGTTCATTTCTTAAATAAAATAATTTACTGAAGAAATGGATACAACCTACTATTTATAAATGTATAATCATGGAAAGCTAATAGTTTTGTATTAATTATTGGTACTATAAATAGTGGACTTATTAAATTTGGAATTGCAAGGTAAAAACCACCAATAACATGATTAGAGGATCAAACTTTTTCTGGAAAAATGATATTATGGAAAACCAATTTACAGATTAAAAGATTCTAAACACTTTCCTTCCTACAAACAAGTAGTTAATGATTTTGAATAAGAAAAATTTGAGCTGGGGGGGGAAATGCTCAAATCATCGAGCAATTGAGGGCAGAGTTAGCCTGAAGATTTACGCAGCTTAGAAAACTAGAACAAGTTGGCAGATATAGTTCTTGAGATGTTGAAGCTAAATCTCAGAAAGTTAATTCTGTATTAAATCATTTCAATTCTGCTAAATTGGAGGGGGACTTCATCCCAATCTTAAATGGTGTTGAACTGAAAGAACTCTCTGCCTTTGGTGACTAGCAAGTAGTGAGAAGTGGGTCATCCTTCTAGTAGCCTTAAGGACTTCAATTTCATTCTCACTTGTTATTCCCATCACCAAATAATATGGGCAATGATGATAAATAGGGAATATTAAGCTTTAAGTGGTAAAATTTGATTATTTTGGTACATTTGTCCCAATAATGGTAGGAGTGGCTGAGAGCAAATGATCCACCCAAAATTGAGCAAGACTGTGTAAGCCAAATATTAAGTTTGTTAACTGACTCAACGAGAACATCAGCTTGGCAATAGGAAGTGCCTGTAAGAACGTTTCAATTATTCAATATTTACAGGTTAATCCAGTAACCACACTTTGGTGTTAGGTGTTGTGTGATATGTGCAATTTGAAACTAAGTTTATTTTGACTGCCATTATAGGTGTGTGAAGTTAGTTAAGTTGACTACAAAGTTAGTGATTGTTGTGTTCAAAAGTCGGTATTATATTCCTCAAATATTGGTATAATTGAATGGTGACCTTGTAAATTAATTGGTTTATTAATGGTGTGTAAGTAGAGTAAAATATTTCTTGAAATTATTATTATTATTATTATTAGCACCGCGTCTTACTACCCGTTCGGGTTATACGCACTTACGCTAATGTGTAATGGTAGGGTGATTGTGAGATGAAATGGAGGACCTACAGTTTAACGTGGAATCTGAACCACGGTGGAGGCCTGGCATTCCCCACATTCACAAGATGTCTTGTCAGAGGTGAAGGAAGGGTTTGGTAATCAGATAAATCTGTGCCGGGACCGAGGATTGAACCCCAGCCGCCAGCACAGAAGTCAGACACCTTACCCCTAGACCACCAGGTCACCTTCTTTAAATTGATTCAACTTAAAAAGATGTACTGTGAGTAACAAATTATCCTATCAATGTATTTTAAATTAAGAGCATAACTTATATATAAACTAAATAATCTGAAATCGGTTTATCATTAAATAAATTGTATATAAAATATTAAACAACTTAGTAAACAAGTATTAGTTTGTTGTAAATATTATTTTGAAACTCAAGCATTTGAAAATTTTTTGACAATATAAAAGTGTGCATTAAATTTAGAGTAAACTAATTTTACTACTAATAACCAAATAATCCAATTCCTCAATTAATAACTAAATTATGAATATCTGAAATAATACAGTACACTTGTTTGGATCCAACAATCTTGCAATGAGCCTATTTTGCATATTTGAGTGTTTCAGATAAAGGGACCAAAATTACCAAAAAATATAAAAAAATATTAAAAATTAATATATAAAACATAGGTGTTATATTTGATGCTTTTTTTAGTGAGATGCATATGATATCAACAGCAAGAGTATATTAAAACTACAGCAGAGTTGTGGTCTACACCATGGGTAATCAATTAGTGGACTTCATGGTAACCTGACAACGTCAAAAGGTCTGGGTTTTTTTTCAGTTTTTTATCAAAAAGCTTGTTACAAGAATAAGGGAGGTCTCATTTTCCTTCTTTTTTTTCAACAAATTCTTTTGTGAATTTATTTTGGAATATTTAATTTGAACCAAATTCAGATATATGAGAGTTTGATACATTTGATTTTAACGAACTTAAAATCCAAATATATATATATATACATTTGCCCATTAAAATTCCACCAGAAAACAAAATATAAAGATTAAATAAAATTATTTTAATATCTACTCAGTTACTTAACTAAATCATGCAAGAAAAACATATATTTAAATACTTTTATCAAAATATACATTTAAAACCAATGAGTATTAAAAACTAGTATAATGAATAAAAATAGAAATTTTATAATTGTTAAAAGAAATACCTTGTCTGCACACATTGCAACTCTTATATCCTGGCAGGTGATTTCTACATGACGAATGTTCTTCACATAATTTCCAGCCAGCTGAAAATAAAATATTTATTTTACATAGCTTACGTTCAGTAAAAATAAAAAGGTAAGAACTAAATTCACAACTCCTGAATTATATTTCCCAAATTTATAGGAACTTAGAACTTCACTGAACTTCGTTACTTAGCTTCCCTAAACTTAAATTTATAAAACGTAAGACTTCACTTATACCTAAAATTCACTTTTCATACATTTCTTCAAATTATCTTAAATGCTCAAAAACTAGCTGTGCTTAAAGTGAGCATGTGTGCTGTAAATGCATGTGCACCATGAATGTATGTGTGTTCATGTGTGTACATAAACATATCCCAAAATTTTTACTCTTTCCATAGTGGGCACTCAATTTGTGTTTAAATGTGTGTGTGCGACTACTTATATAAAAGAGAGAAGAAAGAAGATGTCCCTTTATGGAATAGATATTTTTCCCACATTTTTCTTATTTCCCTAAGGGGACTTTCTTCACTGAATTTGCAAATATTAGTTTATTTTTCCTTTTTCTTTATTTGATAAATTTCCATTATTATAAAATCATTAAGCCATTGGGCCTCCTCATTGTTAAACAAAATATTATTAGAAAAGTATCACAAACATAAACAATAGCTTTAAACTGTTGCTTAATTATATAAGGGAAACTTCCATAGTGTATATATAGTAAGATATAAAAAAAATTTGGGGAAGTATAAAAAGCTCTATAAAATATTTCAGAATATTATAGAATTCGAAAATTCTTTTTGACCACATATATATGATTCTAAAAACCTTTTTGACTGTACCAGAACATCCACAAAATGGGTATAACGTTTGTAAATGACCTAATATAAAATTATATAAAAGTTCAAATACTGTAGAAGTGAATATGTTAGAAGTGCCAATGGAATGAAAAAACAGTCTTAAGAATTTTCCAAACTTGAGATCTGTTTCAGCTCCTAATCAACCTAAGAAGTTGTAATACATTTCTGATAGTTGGTATAGAATGATGGTTTATACAAGCTCGATGGTTAAAATTGGATTTGTATTATTCAGGGTTCTTACACACATATGAAACATAAATTTAAGGACTTTTCACGGACATTTTAAGGACAAAAACTGTTATTTCTCGTACTGCCAAAAGCTAAACACGTCAATAAAAGAAAATTTATAAACCATACCAAATTTTTAATAGCTGGGAAACAATAACTTTCCACCAAATTTAATGAATAGATAATACTATAAAAATAGAAATCTAACTTTGTTGTCACTTACTTCACTCTCCTTGGTTTATTGGTTAGTGCAGTCATTATATATTCAGTATTCCACAAGATGAGAATGGATTTCATAATTTAACAATGTTTTCTGCTTTGCATTTACGGTATTTTATATACAGGAGTCTAAGCATGAATGTTTGTACTAACAATAATTAAAATATCAGTTTTTTATAGGTCCTAGAATCAGCAGAACGAGTAACAAATAGTTTAAACAAAAAATTTCGGGCCAAATAACATTTAAATGTTTTTATATCCATTTAACCTATCATATAGCTGCTTGTTGATGTCAGCCAGTGCAGCAGTTTTTTCTCTTGCTGTTCTTCTGAAACTGTTAGACTTCGACACAAATGTTAGATTTCCTGTTGTTTCTGCTTGCTCTGACAGTCTATCGGCAGATTTGGTAAGTGTGTCTACATCAGAGTGAAGCCTTTGTTTTTTTGCCTTGAGTTCATCTATTTCTTCTGTGAAGTTTCTTTCCCTCTTTGATTCGCCTCCAAATAACTTTGTCACTTTTGTCGTGCACCAGCAACTGAGATAACCATGTCTTTGGTGATTTCAATATTAGTAACACCACCAACTGATGCAATTTGTTGACAAATTATTCGCTGTGCAATGAATGTGCGCTGTTGCATATTTTCCACTTCTATTTGCTTGTTTACAGAAAAACCTCTCTCAACTGCTGCTTGACATCACACGCCACAATTTGTCATGTTTTATTCTAGGCTTTGCACAAGCACATAACAGTGACTCCAAACAGTTTATCCCAGGCTTATAATTTTGAAATTCAGAAGAAAAGCCAAACTCTGCAATAAATTCTTTATATGATGAAATTAATGCATCACATTCAGTTTCCTGAAGTTTTTTAGCCTCTACTAGTATCTTAAGCACCAACACAAACATGGATGCACAGTTAGTATCCATATTGATATCTCGAGGATCCATACAACTATGGTCTCTTTACTGTTTCAATAATAAAATGACGACATTCCATTCGCACTTGAAGAACATCCTTTTCTTTAACAATTTTTTTGTGGAGCAAATTCTTGACTCTGTTTTCTGCAGCGAATCCCAAGTTTATTTTGGTCACTGGCGGCTGGTTTTCTTTTTTACCTACTTCAACTTTAACCAGTTTGTTACTGGTAGTTGCTTTATTTATTTTGTCTTCTTAAATAAATCTCTCTATTAAGTTTATAAGCATTTTCAACATGTCTCTTTCCAGAAATGGAAGCATTGGTGCATCAGTTTGGTACATTGTCAAAAAAGGTTCTACTTGTTTTGCAATTGACTGAAATATTAATAGCTTTATAGGAATGAATGCATCACTGGTCGCTTCTTTCATAACTGTGAAGGATTTGGTGTTAGGATTGGGAAGTTTGTCAGTAACTAACTGCACATATTTAGTTACATGAGGCCACGTGTTACAACAGTTGAATTTTCAACCCACCTTATGGCACAACATTTTTTGGGAAAGACACTGCTATCAGTTACTTTCATGTAATCTTCTCTTCTCGCTGGTGTGTCCTTAAATAAGTAATAGAGGCTAGATAAAATTCTCTCCACATCCCAGGTTGATGATAATGAGCCATGAGGCCCACAACTGCTGGTATGAATTACTGCCATGTTCGTGTCTCTCTTCAATCGATCACACACCAGGTCATAAAATTTACAATTGACATTTGGACCATCCATGGATAGTTGCAGTAGAGACTGTTTTGGAAGACAAATTTTAGAAATCAACTTTTCAAAGGAAGTGAACATATCTTCTGCAGTAGCATGGCCCAGGAAATCTGAATGGATGTAACAAGATTGCACTTTATCTGCTTCCCAGTGGTGAATATGGTAATCTAACTGCTTCTCCTGAAGCTTTCTGTTGAGGCTTTCATCGAATAACAAAACATATGAATCTTGTTTCTTAAACTTCTCCGCGAGTGCAGACTGAAAATAAGGAGCAATGTAAAAACAACATATAGATGCACATTTTGTCTCTCCCAATGAAAAACTTTTTGCAATTCCACTGTCAAAAAACTTTTTTTAAAATAATAGTCCAATATCTTCGCATGATCTGTATGAATAATGACTGCTGCATACTTTCAAGGCCCAAATAACTTCGGACGTTAGTTTTTCCTGTCCAGTTAATAAGGAGCTTACTATCTGCTGTCCTTGTGGTAGTGGTTCTGAATCAGGAGCCGCAAAACTCGAAGATTGCTCTGGTTGTGTAGCACTAAAAAAATAGTGAATTCCTAAAGGGTTACTTTACATGCTAGACCACAATGTTTTTTCTCATTCATGTGACTTGTTAAAGCAGACACCCCCATTTTGGCAATGTCAAATACTGGAGAGCATATGCTACATCTGGCTTTGTTCCTGTCTGGCACTTTTACAAGCCATTTATTAAATTTGGGGTTATGTAACCACAAATCATTGAAAGTACAATTCCACGGCATATTGGCACGTAAATAAAAACAAAACAAAGCAAAGCAAAAGGCGATTTTCTGCCTTTACGTAATACACAGTACTAAAAGTTACAAAAAAAATCATTCAAGAATAATGAAACAACGATTATTTATCCATGGCAGATTACTTGCTATCACACTTTAATAAAACTTTCGTGTGGAAATAAACACAGCAGTAACAAAGCAAACTGATCCAGTACTTAAGGATTCCCATAGAAATAAAACACATTAAGATAAAACAAACTACACAACTATCATCTAAAAACAAAATTTCCCCGGATAATGTTTACAGACACCAAAATGGCGCAACCATAGATAATAAGAGTTATGGATTGGCAACTCCCTGTAGTATGCTAGAACAGGAATTTGAGCGCTAAGGTGGTTGAAAGATGAACTAATAGCTATCAGCGGGCATTTTAGTGCAAAACTGTAATTATAAGTACTTTAAAGTGTTAATAGGTAGTCGCAAATCTTCAAATAATTATTAAAAATGATGGTTTTAATGCAACTTAAAAAAAAATTGGCAAGTGCACAGGAATTCAGTTTTTAAATATAGGAAATTAGAGAAAATATTGTATTTCGACAGTAGCGCTGTGTTTGTCCCTTTGCCCCTATATAGATCACAACCCGTGGGTTGATGACGCGATAAGATAACCAATAAAACAAAAGAAGCGGGAAGAGTAGCAGAGAGTAAAGTAAACAGCAGACAACAGCTAACGCTTGATCAAAGAGCATGCGCTAGATATTCCATGTCCCAGTCCATCTTAAATAACGGTCTTTAATACCATTTCAAACATTAATATTGAAACCTGGAAATTCGAGGACTTTTCAAGGCCCAGAGTAATTTAAGGACTTTTCCAGGCCTTGAAGAGACACACATTAAATTCCAGGTCTTTCAAGGACCGTACGAACCCTGATTATTCTTATGTGGTTTGAATGGATTTTTGATATTTATATCATAACCTCATGTCCTAAATATTAAAAGTTTTAATTTGTGAATAATAGGCAGTGTCAAGACATCTTAGTTCAAATGGTAGTGCAAGTGCTTACTGGGTGGTCCCTAATCTGATTCTTGACAGGGCCAAAAATGTGTCATTTGATAAATTGAAGGCTTAAATCAACTAGATGTTGTGTCTATTGTAGAAATTATTTTGTAGATGGGGTACTGATAACCAATCTATTAGTGACACAGGTGACCTGGTGGTCTAGGGGTAAGGTGTCAGACTTCTATGCTGGCGGCCGGGGTTCAATCCTCGGTCCCGGCAAAGATTTATCTGATAACCAATCCCTTCCTTCACCTCTGACAAGACATCTTGTGAATGTGAGGAATGCCAGGCCTCCACCGTGGTTCGGATTCCACGTTAAACTGTAGGTCCTCCATTTCAT
>CABFOV010002841.1:0-44393 GCA_902141375.1 Timema poppense | reverse complement strand
GGGGAGGGGGGGCATATATATGTTTCCTGTAGTGTTTTATAAATTTTACAACCTGTTTTTTTGCCTTTGTTCTAGGTTGATCATCAAATTCATCTGAATCTTATGACACCAATTATATATTATAAGAAACCCAAACCCCAGAAATAGTAGAAGCTGGTTAAGAGTGTGTTTTCTTGAAACAGGGATGAAAGGGCTGTCTCCTGATTACACATCTGGTTCTCACAGAAAATCAAGAAATAGTTATTCAATTAGTCATTCTAAAAAATCAAGTCATTGATTACAACAACTTAGCCAGTATTTTATAAGACTTTAATAAACAAGGCTGAACAATACACTGCAAAATATGTTGCTGAAATAGCTATCACCAAATTTGGGGTTATCATGACTGATAATGCTACGGAAATGGTATCAGCCATAGCAATACTATTATAAAGTAGACCTATTCTGAACAGTCCATACAGTAAACTTAATGATTAGTGATATCTTAAAGTTATAAGTCTATATATGTTGAAGGTAGTCCTAGATCAATTTAAAAGTAAAGTTACAATTCTCCATTGTCACAAGCACATTTCATTGCTATCCGAAATTAAAACAGCAAAAATGATCATTGAAATTATCAGTTAAGACCACATGGCGGTTCTATTAGTCTTTGTTTAGGCAGTTCTTTATAGATTCCAAGCATGCCTTAATACTGAATGCTGTAAAAGAAGATTCAGGATGTACTTTGTATAAAAAATAATATTTAATTTTATAATGAGGCAATGTTTTGCAATAGTAATCAGAGAGTAATCAAAAACTACCTATCTTAATCAATTAAATTTAGCAGTATATTACAATTTGTAGCATTAGCTACAAGTGAAAAGAAAACAAGTCGTCCAAAACATCTCCTTACCCCTTTCAACTGGCTCCGCTGCACACTAACCAGAGAGAGAGACCACATCCGATCACATCACGCCACAACCAACTAAATGGCTCCTCCCAAGAATCAAAGCTGTGAGCTCAAGACAAGCCAAAGAACTTAAGAAGAAAAAAGATGACTCTACAACCCAGTGTCCATACATTCAAATATCTTCGAGAGACGAGTGGAAGCCTCGAGTCACACATATAAGCTTCCCCTTGTTTGATTGTCTTTGGTCCCCCCTTCCCCCCTTGCTATCCCTCCATTCCGTGTTCTGGAGTTGTGCGAATCATATAAAAGACTGGCAGAGAAATATGATGATTACTCTTGGACATTGCTCTGGTTTAGTAGGACGAAGCTGAGTATTCAGCTTATTTATTATTAAATGTAAGCATAAATTCGGTTTTGGCATTAATATTTATCTAGATGTAACTTCTTAAAAATTCCATTCTTTTTATGGCAATACTATTTCGGGTTAAATTTCAAACTAAATGCAAAATATTTTAGTTAGTTTTTTATTGCATTTTAAATAATTAACATATTAGGATATAAGTTATGACACTGAATTTCTAGATAGTGCTAGTGAAGTGATAGATGTAAACGTTAGATCATTATTTTGGTTAAGTATTTTTCTTTGTCCAGGCTAATAATAGGCGTCATATTATATGTGGTTGATATTATCTCCATTTTAATTTATAGTATGACAAGCGAGTTTAACGTAAATTGTTCTTATATTATAAGTTTAAAGTTTATGACCAATATTCCAAATAACTGTATTAAATTATTACGAGTTAACAAATGAATGTAATAAATAGTTGGAGAATAAGAATCTCGAGAAACTTTTGAGTAATTATGTATGAGAATCTCATGTGAGAAATATCAAATTATTTGATGTTTTCATGTGATATACATAAAGTATTGTTAGTATCAAATTAATGGCTTTTCTAAATAATTTTGTTTTACCCTTTCGTTAGGTTATAATGGGTGTAGAATTATTATATATTAATAATGGCTTATTATATCTGAGAGTATTTATCTATTGAATTCATATATATATATATATATATAAATAAACTATTTAATGGATTTCTCAACTTTATTTAATACTTTAGTTATAGGATTTACCCTTAGGTTTTATAACCTATCATTCTTTAATTACTTTGTTTTCTGGGTAACACTGAATATTATTTAAATGTCCTGGTATTTTTCCGCAACTGTATTGGGTTGCGTGCCCATGGGTACTCTTGATGTACTCAGATGTTTATTATTACTCAAGCTGCTCACTCCTATTGCCCTGTTCTTATTTTATTGTATACTTTGGACCCTCTTTGATAGGTTGCATCTAAAATAAAGGGTTCAAATTATGGAGTCTAACAACCCAAATTTAAGTGTTTTTGAGAAATATGTATACATTTTGAGCACCTAATGACTGAACACCCAATTTTTAAGCCAAGCAGGCACTTTTTCAAAATGGTGGCATTAACATATTAACAGTCACTCAAAGTGACAGACTACACAGGTTTTGATGATAATGCTGGTCTAGATGCAATTCTTCAGTATTACGATAAGTTTGCAGATGTGAAAATAGATGAGATTATCAAATGGATCCAGTGGGACCCATTTGAACTAGAATTTGAAAGATTGGGGGACGACACATTATAGCACAGACCCAAGGTAATGTGGAAGCCATGATAAGCAAAGAAGCAGAACTTATTCCAGACAATCAAGTCAGCCACAGCCATTGAATGCACGTTAAAATATTAAGAGGATCAAGCATACTCATTAATAGCAACTAAATCTTTGCTTATGGCAAATGTGTTCAACCCTTAGGAAAAAAACTATCAACATAAAAACCCAAAAATTTAGGAAAAGTCTTTCACTTGCTTTATTCGTAATTGAGTAAATAAATATACGTTTTGTTTTAACAGAGATTTTGAACTATCCATGGATCTTCTCACATTCATTATCCACCAGAAAAACAAAAGTTCACTGTAAATAACAAACTGTTGATCAAACAAAATATTTTTGAACGTCTATTTCTGACAGAATGAGAGCTAGCACATATACAACTTGAAATTATTCACATAGCAAAATATTTATGAATGCCCCACTAGATTACAAATAAACTGAGCGGGAAATTGGATTGAATCGTCGTATTTTTTAAATTATCTTTGAAAAAGGAACACAAATTTAAAATTTCTATTTGTCATAAGGAGGGAAATAATTTTTCCTAAAAAAATGTGAAAAAACCTTTTAAAAACTATAATACCTTAAGAATATCTGCTGATATGTATTCCAATACCGCCACAATGTAGTAAGACACTTGGGAGTCGATCTTGTATTGCAAAACCTCCTGAAAACAAAAATGTTTACATGAAAATGATTTATTTGGTTAATTATAAAAAAAATATTATCAATCTTGATATTGAACATTTATTAATACCATGTAGAATGTTGGATATCTAGGAGTATGGAAAAAGTTTTCAAAATAAAATTTTGAACAAGCTCAAATATTAGTTTTGATGTAATAGCATTATGATGAGTTAAAAAAAAATTAAATTTGTTGGTATTGTTATTTAGCATTTTTGATTTTAGAAACAGGTACATTTTTTGTGCCAATGTTGGTAGTCATGTTTGTCACCATAAATGTTTGTTCCTTTCTGCTATGCTTACTTTTTGTCAAGTTCATAATTTTTTCTGTTATTAAGGTGTTTGAATCTGATTAAGATGTAATGTTTGTTAAGCACAGAGACTATGTTAAGGATTCTATAAGCCTGTGGTAGCACATTTTTAGATTGTGGGTGGGAATTGCTCTAAATTTTAACTTTTAGAAGATTTATCCTAAAAGATATTAACCACCATGACCAATAAAGAAAATTATTGCTTTCCATTAATTGATGGTAACTATTTCAACTCCTGGAAGTTTAGAGTTAAACTTCGTTTAATGAACTCGATTTGTTGGAAGTCCAAAGTGATTACCAAATAAAAATAATTTTCTACAAAGCTGATAGTCTTGAAATCATGACTAAGAAAACAAAGAAACTGGTTGAGTGGAAGAAAAATGATAAATAAAAATTGCAAGTTTCAAATAGTCATAAACTAAGTATAATCCAAAACCTTCATTAAAGTCAAATCAAGTGTAAATTTTGAAGAAAGCTTGAACATGTGATATCAGAATGCCATAAACTTAAGAAAGCGAGTTAAAATGAAAAGAAAGCTCAAGTTGCCAAGTTGAAGCAGTTTAGTATACCGGCCACGATGTCCTCGGAAGTGTATTTTGTTTTGTTTACAGCCTGACATCTCAACTCAGGAGCTCCTAAACTTAATGTCATTGGCTAATATTCATCTCCTTCCAAGTCCTATGAGTATCAATCTAGCAAACTCAGGTGAAAATTTAAAAGCGAAGGAAGTTGGTGATCTTTGTGTGTCTTTTGAGATGGATGTTGTAAAAATCAGTGATCAAGCTGGGAAGTATTCTTATCACCTTGGTCTATAGTACAACCTCTTATCAAGTCAGACAACTAGATTCAAATGGATGCAATGTAATTTCTGAAGATGGTGTAGTGAAAATGTTCAAGCATGATAAACTTCTAGCAGTTGTATCAGAGTCTGCCAAGATGTATTTAGTGACATTTTCTGTTCAAAATGCATATATCAATGCTGTTGAAGTAGATGGCACAGATGGGTCAGTGCCAATTGATGCATATTAGTAAAACTAGTTTAAATTTTAAGAGTCTATGTGAAATGGTGATATGGTGTGTGTAAAAAAACAACTTGCTACTCCAAAACCTCCATGTGAGCACCGTATACAAGCTAAAATGAATAAATTGCCTCTTGTAAAAACTTGCTTAAGGCCCATTGCAGCTTGCACACAGTGATGTCATGGGTCCGATCAATCCAATACCATATAACGGTAAGAGATAAGTATGCTGATAGAGACTGAGCCAATGATTACAGTTGCAAGTCAACATCTGGATTTCTTCTGAGTGTGTGTGGTTCAACTATATCTTGAACAATTAGAAAACAGCCTACTACGGCCTTGAGTACCTGTGAGGCATAATTTATTTCTCTTGCCAATGCCTGTACTGATGTCCTCTGGCTATGCAGTCTACTAATGAAACTGAGAATCAATCCTGGAGTGTCCACCGTGAGGACAACCAGTCCGCCATCAAGTGTCTTCAGAAGTGGGAACACAAAAGATTGAAACATATGGATGTTAAGTATAATTTTGTGCAGGAGTTAGTGTGTGAAAAAGTTGAAAAAATTAAAAGGTCCACTGTGAATTTCAAAATGCAAACATTTTAATTGAAAGTTTAAATAATGTTACTGAATTTTAACAACTATGCAAATGGCCAGGATTGAATAACTCATAAAATAGTTCAAGATGTTTGAGATAGAAATTTTGTATTCCAAAGCATGTTAAATTGAGGCAAAGTGTTGGTATAGCCAATTTAGAACCCACTTTGGTGGTCAAATGGTCTAAGGCGCTACTCTTGCAGTAGCCTAGACTGTCAATAGCGGGGAGATAGAGGTTTGAATCTCGGTCGGGTGTACTGAAGGGGGGGGGGAGGGGTTTCCGAAGTTTTTTTCCACCCTCCCACTCTCTACATGAAAATGTGGATACATTTCCCCTAAATATAAACTTCCTGATACCTAAAACTACTAGCATAATTAGTACATGTGTATAGCCCTAATGGGTAGTAAGACATAGTGTTAATAAAAACTATTAATTTAGAAAGAGGATCATTCCATAAACCTGGAGCAGCACGTTTTCAAAATTATATATTTATGTATTAAATAAACCCACATAGGTATATTTAAAATGGTAATTTATTGGTAGATACAGGTGATCAGTGTTGGAAATTAGTTTAATCTTACTACCCATTTGGAAAATTATTAATTTGCATTGCCTCGATCTTGATAATAAGGCCAGCCAGATCCCAATATCAAGAAATGAACTAAATAAAGAATGATTGACCAAACAATCTTTAAAGTAATAAAAATCTACTTAAATCATATATAATCACTTTTATCCAAATGAATGTTGTGCACTTCTTTAAAAATTACCTTTTTTGTTTTGTTACCTACTATGGCAAGCAGGGGGTTCTACAGAGCAATGAAATAATTTGGGAAACACTTGTGTTAGTGCAGCCAAGGACCTTAAAAACTACAGCAAGTGTTGAGACATTATCAAGTAATAAACTGTATTTTGGGATTGTTATGGATGAAAAGGTTGATCAGGTAATATTACAACTTTATATTCATCACACAATTCCCTCTAGATATACAGAGAATTGATTAATTTGAGCTGTCACTATGAACAGTGAATGTTTTATTATACAACTTACTATTATATAGTACATAATAAATTTAACAATAGAGATCAAAGTTAAGATGTTATCATACACATACTTTTTTTAAATTAGAAATTATATTTTGTTATTCTTTAACGATATTCCATGTAGACAGCACTGTCTTTCGATTATTCTATGAACTATTTTACTTACATGGTGAGGGTTATTTAATAAGAACAGTCAATTAGCCAAATTTTTGAAATTCTAGGGAAAGTTTCCAAAATGTACATGTTGGAACATATGCCAGATTATATTAAGATACATATATTTAAAAGAATACTATTATTATCAAATTGGATAAGTCCTTGCCCACACACTAGCTTGGTAGGTACTATGCAACAAAATTAAAATTGTCATTAAATAAATGACTGACTCTATATCAAGTGTCACAGGGGACTCATTCCACGTCAAAGCCAATTAGTGCCATGTGTCACCACTTCTAAAGTAATCTTAATACTTGATTCACATGTAGTTTTTAGTATGGTGGTGGTGGTGGTGGTGGTAGGAGATTATGATATATGTGATCTGGATCTGGATGCCAGGTCTATAAAAGCTCCAATAGTTTCCTGAGGATCCCAGGGGCTTGTTTCATGGGAACCACGTAAGCTTTGGTTCTTTCAATACCCGTGGGTTTCCCTGACTAGATAGACGTGGGGGAGAATTGATAGGTTCTGGGGGGAGTAGTTATAGGTTGAAGGTGGTAAGTTGCCCTGATGGGGTCCGACTGGCGGAAGGACTCGAGGAGCTTCCGAGTACTACTTGACACAGAAAACATTGCCAGGCGCACCAATCACTCTATAAAGTATTAAAGGTGAAGGGGGGAGAGGAGATACCCATAGTGGTCTAGTACAGTCAGTACTGAATGGCAAATGGAACATAAGTGGTGGTACTTGGCTAATACAAGACTTCTGCTAATTAAGTTGTTATAGTTAAATAAGTAGTTATAGCTTACATTAAATACTAAATTAACTCCTCGACACCTGTTATTTGTCTGTCAGTGTTGTTACCATAGCTACTTGACATACTATTGTTGTAACTGTCATTTTATCTTGTCCTGTCTCGGTGGCGTAGTTGGCTTACGCACTAGATACGTGTTGAGCTAGATTACCCAGGATGAGATCGAGGTTTGAACCTCACTCAGATGAGGGGGCGGTTTCCCTAAATGGTTTTCCACTCTCCCTCCACACAAATCCAGATTCACTTTCTCTAACTTCAACCTTCCCTATTCCTAACCCATTGGCGTAATTAGTACTTGAGCATATAACCCGAACAAGTAGGAAGACACGGTGCTAATCAAGTAAATACTTTAATCCTCACTGTCACTTTCATCTTCAAAATAAATCAAAATTTGTTATGTTTCTTCTTTTATAAGACCTTCATTTTTCTAGTAATCAGCTTCTTCTTTCTTAACATGTGATGTAGCCTGTTGCCAATTCTTCTCAGTGGCTTCTTTTGTTAAATGCTTTATTTCTAAAGTGCTATGAGCAACATTTTTGGCCGCGACTCGTGATTTCAATTCTATATCGTTAAGGTTGTGGTATGGAGGTAACCTAATAACACTGTGACCATGTTGTTTGAATAAATAATCTATGTAAAAATGTTGAGACTTACATCGGCAGCGTACTAGCTGCAAGAGCTCACTTTTAGTCATCTGTGCCTCATCCTATTTGTGTTCAACCACATCTGCATTTCAGCCTTTCGTGATCCCACTGTGGGTGGCTTATTTATTTGAACAGTATGATACGGTTTATTGTCCATTACAATTAGGCTTTTTAGAAAAAAGTTGGGGATAAGTTTATCTTATGCCCACTTAGGAATATTTTTGAAATTGTTCTCATTGTGATAGTCACCTGTTTTGATTTTTATTTGAAAGTAAGAAATGCATTTGATACAAATCCCTGCTCTGAACGGGCAAGGACAAGGATCCACCATCATTTTTCAATACTCCTGTTGTTTCTGGGTGTTGCCAACATTCACTCACTGTGTATGAGCGATAAATCCAGGTTTCATCGAGATATACCACAGGACGTTTTTGGTTTCCTAATATATCATTTTCTCTCATTCTTCTATAATATCTAGCCCTCCATGCAACTATTTCATTTGCTTTATTAAAATTAGTCTTTTATTTTTACACATTTTAAACTTAAACCCCATTTTTTTTCAATGCTCTTCTCAACGTTTATTTGCTCCCAGTGAAATTGATTTCTGCTTTTACTATTGCTAATAATTTATTTAAAGTTGGTACTTTCTTTTTAGCAATGTACAAGTTGTCGAATGACACACAAGTCAAAATAATCAAAAACAATTTTCCTGCTGCTGGGTTTGTAATTTTTTCTTGGAGTTGAATGTTTTGTTTGTTTTCAACTTGCCATAATTCTTTCCTTTTGAATTTTACAAATAGTAAGCTCTGATTTTCCTGTATCTTCTGCTGCACTTTTTGTGACTTTTTCATCAGGGTGCCTATAATGTCCTGATAGTTTTTCACTCTCAATAAAACCAATTACATATGCAATAATTTAACATCCTTCACTGTAAATAGTTGGTTTAGCACGCTTATTTGAAACCATTTTAAAAACACATTAAGTACCTTGTATTTATAGTTGATTAGGTATCCATTGTGTTTGTCAAAAGAGGTAATAATAAAGTAAAAATTACTGAAAGTTCTAAAATATCGAACTTACGCCCCCCACCCCGGTAAGCTTAACAGTGTAGACGCCAGAACGTCAGGATAACGACTGATGATGTGTATAATTGGTCTTCCCCTTCAAGAAGTTGCAATGTTTACTGTGTCAAGTAGTAGTTGGGCTGATGTTGGCTCACTTGTTTTTGAGGAGTGAGGTACAATGGAGACCGAGATGAGACAGGGAGTAGGGTTCCTCAGGAGTGGTGAAGTGAGGGAAGTTGAAGTGGTCACTGTTTCTAGGTACAGAGACTGGGTTGTAACCTGTGTGTGGTGCGCAAGGGCTCTCTTCCTTCCTTTTGGTAGGGCCATTTGAGTGTGGTGAAGAGGAGAGTTGGAAGTTCAGCGGAAGGCAGGTAGTTTGGAGAGAGGGGTTGACGAGTTACCGCGATGAACCAGGGAGGAGGGTTCAGCGAGTTACCGCGATGAACCAGGGAGGAGGGTTCAGCGAGTTACCGCGATGAACCAGGGAGGAAGGTTCAGCGAGTTACTGTAGTGAACCAGGCGGGAGGCAGGAAGGAGGGTTTGGCGAGTTATAGTGGGCAATTTTAATGAAAAAATAAGCAACATTAATACTTTAGTGGAGTTTATTTCACCAAGGGGGTTAGTGTCCAGCATGGAAGGAAGGGAGGGAGGGAGCAACAAGATGAACAGCTACCCATCCATTTGCTCCTTTTATTCCCCTTAACCAGGTTGTTTGGAAGGACTCGACTCACTGCCGAGAGGCCACAAGGAAGGGAATGGGGTGCTTGGCTAGCTACCTTAGAGGCTTTGGAGTATAACTTACAAGGGGGGGAGGGGTGGAATGTGACTGTCAATCTTAGGGATGCTAAAGTGTTACAGAGATAGAGAGAGGGAGTAGCAGGGTGGTAAAAAGCTTATGTTTTGTTAAATTAAAATTAGTGCACCCCGTAAAAAATAATTTACACTTATGAATGAATTTGAATCAATGTGGTGCCAAATTAAAAGTGTAATTTAGTAGATATTTCAAAATTAATTAGGCCTATTGCAAAATATCTGACAAGTCATTCAAATATTCAATGCCAGACATAAAATAAAAGCTATTTACACATATAGAGCATTTCATACTTCACAATAGGTAAAATTTTGATAGAAGCAGCGCTCGAATTGGGCCGGAATGCACCAGAGCGCCATTGCGGTAATACGGAAAATATTATGAGATTTACGGTTGATACAACACAAGTTTAGGAGATTTCCGGTCAATACAACACAAGTTTAGGAGATTTCAGGTTGATACAACACAAGTTTAGGAGATTTCCGGTTGATACAACACAAGTTTAGGAGATTTCCGGTTGATACAACACAAGTTTAGGAGATTTCCGGTCAATACAACACAAGTTTAGGAGATTTCCGGTTGATACAACACAAGTTTAGGAGATTTCCGGTTGATACAACACAAGTTTAAAGCGTTCCACCTGCATAATAGAACACTATGTCTTCGTTCTTCCTATTGTTTTCCAAAAGGAGCTTGTATTCTATTCTGAAAGAACCCAAATCCTTCTACATGTCTGTATAGTGTATTGGATTTTGAACAAACCTATATGCTACTATGCTTCTGTGTAGTTTATTTTATTTTGAATTGCACTAGGTTTTCCGAGAATTTGCTTCACAACAGAGTTGATGTGTCCTATAACAAGACAATGACTTCAACACAAATATTTTTTAAATTTTAATATTTCACCTCCCCTTTTGTAGCATTTATTATGGGGATTATTTTTTGGAAAGGGCATTTACTGTTTCTTCTACCTTCAGTTTCACATTGTCTTTCATAGTGTGAATACTGTAGGTACCTGTTTGAAGATTTTAACTCTGTGCCACAAGAGAACCAGGGAAAAAAAGACACACACACATTTCTTAAGTATATATTTCTTTTTTTAAATTATGTTTTATGTAAAATTTTATTTATCTACTCAAATTAGCTACAATATTTCCTTGCCGTGTAAGTTTCTTAACTAAACTTATTTTCTTCAAATTATTTATTGCATTAAATGAAATTAAAAATGACAAATGGTGTCCATTTGTCGGCGGCTAAATCTTTAGAAATTCCAAGCGTATTTAATAAAAACCAAGCCTGATCAATAGTCAGAATGTACATGAAAACTTAAGTCCTAATATAGTCCTATGTGATGTCTGAAATATGTAAATACATACGAAATTCCACCACGGAGGCAATACTACCAATATTGGTTTAAAAAAAAGTCCTGGTGTAGTCCAAAATAATAGTCATATAAATTATTATTATTATTATTATTATTATTTAGCACCGCATCTTACTACCCGTTCGGGTTATACGCTTTAAGTACTAATTATGCTAATGGATTGGGAATTGGGAAGGTTGAATTAGAGGAAGTGAACCCGCATTTGCGTGGAGGGAGAGTGGAAAACCATTTAGGAAAAACCACCCCCAGTTCACCCGGCCGAGATTCGAACCTCGATCTCCTCGTCCTCGGCGGTCGAGCTTAACATGACTAGCGCGTTAGTCAACTACGCCACCGAGGCGGGTGTCAGATAAATTAAAACTTGCATGTAATAGAAAGGGCTTTACCACGACAGACTTAGTAAGCCGGTGGCCGAAACAAACCCATACTCGAGCTGTCACGAGGAGAAACAATGACATGATCCAGGAAAGAGTAGTACAGGGAGTACATGAGATAGTAGAAAGATGGGAGGAGCAGAAACAGAAAGTGTTCAAGTGAGAGGAGAAGAATTGAAGAAATTTAAGGAAGAAGAGTGATGGAAGAATAGAGGAAGAAGAGGCATTTTACTAAACTGACCTAGCCGCAAGCTGTAAACAGTTGTTGATGATGATGATGATAAAGGGCTTTACATTAAAGAATATAATATGTGTTGGTTTCTGCCAATTTAATGAACAGTGTTGGTTACAAAACATTTTACAATGACATACAATTTTTTTCATATGTATTGAATAATAATCATTCTTAACATTCTCTTAATTTTTCATAACATTGTAAGAAAGAATTTTTCAAATTTTCTAGTGCCATATTTTGCCTCTTCTGTAGCAACATTTTGTTGGATGAAACTCCTTTTTATTTACCAGAAGTTATTAAAGAGTGTTATAGGATGCATATTTCTCTCATTGTAATTAAATTAATTTCAGTCTAGTATTTTTATCACCAATGATAGGTATCTTTCACATATTTCGATGTTTCAAGTGTCTTTATTTCTTTACAAGAATGAAAGATATGTTAAACAACAATGTAATTTTTGTACTTTAATGTCAACAAGATGTAAGTATTAATTCTTATGCTGAAAATAATTAGTTTTGAAAATGATTAGAAATGATTTCAATTAATAATGAATATTACAAGGCTTCAGACTAGTGTCAACCAATATAGTTAAATATTGGATTTAGTTTTTATGTGGCAGCGTATTTTTTGTCTCAATTCCTGTGTTTTGTATTCCTTCTGATCCCTACTACAAAACAGTACGCATGAAGAATGATGCTTGATTAATCTTGGTCACCAAATAAAGCACTACGCCCTAGGAAGTTTAAAAAAATAGCAGTCTTAACAAGTAAATACAATACTCTGATTAAATGTGGGAGATAGAATTACAATAGTCTTGATTTGATTGAATGTTTTTAGGCATCATATCAAAGTGAAAGAATGAAAGAAGTTTCCCTCCCATCCTGGCAAAGCCATTTTTCTTCTTCTTGCCACAGAATTCATTCTTTGAAGAATTGAAATTGTTTGAAGATTAAATAAATATGCACTGAACCAGAATATCAACAAACGTCAGTGAACACTAAACTTTTCTGTCTGGTTGCACATTTCTGTTTATTTGCTTCTGTTTGTGTGCATTCATGTGCGGTTGTGGGTGTTTATATTATTTTGTGTTCACACTTATGTGTATGTTTGTGCTCAGGTTCGTTTGTAAGGTCTGTATGTTTAACAAATAATTCATGAAAAAACTTATACTATCCTATTACAAGACACTCCCATTTATTAAGAAGATGGCGTTCAAATTACATTTGTAATATGAACTGTGAAAATACTGCCCCTCCTCTAGCCAAAATTAATCTACATAACTTCTAACATTTTTATCATATTAGTTTGTACAACAAAGAAACATTTTGTGTATCGTTAAGATTTGTTTAAAGTGTAACCAACAGTTTAATTTTTGGTCTATAGCATGTCTCATTTTTTATCAAATCTTTTTAACCATTTTTGTTATTTTCAGAGATGTAGAAAAACCTTTTTTAAGTTTAACAATAGGAAACCATTCTTTTTAACATAAAACAAGATTTGGGAGATTGAAGTCATGTTAAAATACAATATTGTGTAACATGAAATATTTTGATGGTGAAAATGAAGGCATTTAAAAATATTTAAGCCTAAAAAATTCTAACAAAATAATCTGGAGCGAATTGAATGCAAAATAATATTCAATTTCTTATTAACAACTATGTTTACAGGTCAACAAGTAATTTAAGGTTGAATTTTATTTTTATATCTCACTATTTATTATGATTAACTACATAGGGATTATGAGTTTATTATAGATATGAAAAGAACACTCATTTCTTTTAGAACGAATAAGGATTTACATTTTGGTATAATTGAATGTACATACCTTCTGTAGCATGTGGTGTATCTTATCCACAGGTAGAACCAAAGGTGCCTTTTTTTTGCCCTTCTCCAAAGTGTCTTTAGCTTCATTGAGTGCCCACCGATCAATGGGTGTGGGGAATGTTCGACATACTCTCTCCTCAACATCTTGCACCGAGTGCGGGGGAGGCCGTGCACACAACATGCCTAGCAGACGGAGGATTAGACTCTCCACATAGTCTAGTGCGTCTTCACGGGCTGTTAGTGATGAATGAACTTGTTCCAGCACCTTGGATATATTACAAATAGTTAGAATTAATAAGCAGTCATGCAAACAAACCGTTAAGCTCCAAACATGGATTATGAGGATAAAATTTAGTGTGAGGGTTCTGAAGATACGGAGGAAATAAAAAGTGTATTAGGACAGATTAACTAATTTCTAAAATTAAGTTTCACTGAGGTATTTGTTTATTAATGATCGTGTATGTATGAAATAAAGTTCATTGAGCCAAAACAATTGGTAATAAATAAAATGATACCCCGGGAAGTAGTAGTAGACTGTCTATTACTACGTCCTGAGGAAGATGCTATAATAGCTTCGAAATATTGAAGTGAGTGTAAATGTGTGTTAGTGTTTTTAGTTTTATTTGTACTCTACCATTTTCCTAATATTATATCATTTTATTTATTACTTAATGATCATGTAGTGTTTGCTAGTGAGCAAAAATAACCAATGTTTTAAACTTTTACAGAAAACAAATCCTACCTAAATAAATGTTACTCCTCTATATAGCAAGGGAGGTGACCTGGCGGTCTAGGGGTAAGGTGTCAGACTTCTGTGCTGGCGGCCAGGGTTCAATCCTCGGTCCCGGCACAGATTTTCGGCACAGATTTATCTGATTACCAAACCCCTCCTTCACCTCTGACAAGACATCTTGTGAATGTGGGGAATGCTAGGCCTCCAACGTGGTTCGGATCCCACGTTAAACTGTAGCTCCTTCATTTAATATCACAATCACCCTACCATTACACATGAGCGTAAGTGCGTATAGCCCGAACGGGTAGTAAGACGCGGTGCTAATAATAATATATAGCAAGGTCAGTGTAGTAATGTGGGCCACTATTTGAAATATGATGATACAATACATTATTATGCTAGTGTCTAAGCCAAATGTGTAGGTAGTAAGACAAGGCTAAAAAATGGGATTAAGCTGAATTAATTTCAAAACATGCCAGCTGGTGGGTGAAGTGTTGTAGACTTCACGCATGATGTTGATTAAATATTTTTTTCAAACAAAACTTATGATTATAAAAATAAGTTTTGTTTTAAGTAAGCACATCTAGATAAATGTTGATCAAATATTTTCTTCAAACAAGCCTTTTTACTTATAAAACAAGCTTTCTTTTATTTTAAGTAAACATATATTACTAATTTTGGTCATTTTACAGAACTACAAATTTGATATTTTAATGGCATGTTTACAAGACAAATGTCGAGTACTTTTTAAATTGTATTGGTCTTATGGAACTTTTTTTGTGCATTGAGTGAATGACTCCTCCGCTATATGTCTTCTATGAATACCTCAAAAAATTCAAAGTGTCAATTCATCCAATATTCAGAGGAAATATAGCAAAACCATTTTAGATTTTGATAAATGTTGGCATTTAAATGGTTCTGTGATATTTTAAATTTTAAGAAAACATAACCAGTGTTCAAGTTATAGAGGCCCAAATATAACCTTAATAGACCTGAACAGCTCCTGGAGTGTGCAGAGTTGGCAGTGTGACATAAAATATTTTATATAACTAGAAAAGATAGATCAATGATTTTTTTAATATTATCATTAAAGATAAAGTGTTTTGAATAATATAGTGTGTTGTGGATGTGTACTAAATAAGATTTTAAAAATATACACTTAAAATAATAATTCACGGGAAATTTTCAATAAAAATATAATTAATTTAAATTATTGATATCAAGGAAAGCAGAGGTGGAGCCCCACCAATTTTTTTTTTTTTGCAACATTCTTAGAAACAAATATTCAAGTATTATACAAAGAATATTTTTGCCTTTCTTTTGTTGTCTGTGCTAAAAATAGTTAAATCATTGACATAATGAAAATTTAGACTAAACAAACTATGTCCTCAATGTAGAAAAAACTTCAATGAGGCGTTACAAGAGCCTAAAGACCATATTGAAAATATCATTTCAAGTGACGAATTTGCAAAAGTTGAGACATTTTTAGTAATTGATGAAGGTGACCTGGTGGTCTAGGGGTAAGGTGTCAGACTTCTATGCTGGCGGCCGGGGTTCAATCCTCGGTACCGGCACAGATTTATCTGATTACCAAACCCTTCCTTCACCTCTGACAAGACATCTTGTGAATGTGGGGAATGCCAGGCCTCCACCGTGGTTCGGATTCCACGTTAAACTGTAGGTTCTTCATTTCATCTCACAATCACCCTACCATTACACATTAGCGTAAGTACGTATAACCCGAACGGGTAGTAAGACGCGGTGCTAATAATAATAAAAGTAATTGATGAACCTTTTCAAGAGGTGAAAAGTAGTTCAACTAATTTAGGACTATCATCAATAAAATTACATAGTTTACCATTTAGTGGTAAACCAGCTTATGCAAAAAGAAAAATTGTAGCAGTAAAATCAGCTCTGAAAAGTAAATTATCTTGTGTCATGAAAATTGCATTGGAAGATTGATTCTGACATCAGTGACAATGAACATGGTGTAAATGGTTTGAAACAAAAAGCAAAAGAAAAAGATTTTGACATACTTGTAGATCTCATTACAAAAATGACATACTGTAAACCACCAGAGAAAGTTCCAAATGTTTACCATGGCTCCATCATCGTGGTCTAAAAAAGAATTTCACAAGAATTTGGAGTGTCAATATATTGTACATCCGTTTAAAAAGCTGCTAAATGAAAAAGGAGTTCAATCGAGGGAGCTGAATTGCATCTACTCTGAAAGGTCTCCATTCAGACAGTTTTCAAATAAACACTTTAATAAAAATCCTGAATTGTAGCCATTTTACTGAAGAAACTTTAAAAGCTTCGTCACACTTCCGGTAGAATGCAGCAGGATATAATTTTCTTAACTCACTACATATCTATTTAATTCCATCAAACTATTTAAATTGTGACTTGTTTTTATTAAATTCAAAAAATATAAGTACTGTAGGGCAACAGCAGTTAAACCAATTAACATTTGGAACAACTTTAGAAAAAAAAACATGGTTTTCAGTCAACATCGTTTGTGTTATTTTATAAATATTATGTTATATTATAAATATCAATCAACCATCTCTTTATATTTTCATTATCAATGTTAACTTTTTTTTTGTTTTTAATTTTCTGGAAGACGATTCAAAAGTCCATTGCTAATCAAATTAATTTATAGGTAAATTGAAATTTAATTTGGCAATATTGAGTATTTACTAGAACACTAATTTGAAACCATATTTATTTTGTGTCAGGTTTATTTTCAGGTCAGTATATATTGATCATATATAGACTTCAATAAATCAAAAGAGGCAAAACTTTTATCTACTTTGCTAACATGCTTTGCTTTTTTTTGCTCTATGTTAAAATGAATATTAAAAAAACTCTCTTTAATCTAATCCAATCTAGAGGAAAAGGAGACTCTTTTGATGCCTTCTGGCGGGATTTTGGTAATGTGAGTTGACAACACTGCTTTGCTCCTTCCAGCCACAGTGTGTTATATATGCTACTTCTGATGGGACCATAAACACAACATTTGAAATTGACCTAAATGTGAAGTTCAATTACTTCCATCTTGTCATCTGTTAGGGAAATACGGGTCAATCCCTGGCTTTGAAATCTCGTTCTTATGGCGCCTGCATGTTACTGACACAGTTAAGAGTTTAGAAATGACTATATGCCATCACACTCTTAAATTGCTCTGCAGGTCCTACAGAGATTTTATCTGCTTGAGACATATTGTTGATTTTTATATTATAAGCTTATCAAGTTATTTAAAGTTTATACACATTATGATAGTACATTTGAGGCTGATTAATGTAAATAATTGTGTATTAATGTGTTTATTATTATTACGGTCAATTATGTTATCAACCACCCTAACAGAACCTATCCTTCAATTGATAGGTGCATTATGAGTTTGGGATTTGTTTGTTATAGTGTTAATTTCAATCAGTTATTATGTAAGAGTGTAAAAAAAAGTGAATTAGAATAATGGTAGTAAAGAAATTAAAATCAAAAATCATCCACCTTTAGGTTTTGTCCCGTGGTCTATACTAACAATGTGCAAAGTTTCAGCTTTCTAAGAGCTATTTGGAATGCTATTCGCTTTCATAATAGATTACTTCTAACAATATTTGGAAAAGTGAATACTCTCATAAGCCATTTGCAATAGTCTGCGCCTGGAAAATGTAATAATTAGATACCTCTAGAAGCTATTTGAAGTGGTCCTCACCTGAAATCTTTTAGAAAATTAGATGCCTCTAGAAAAAATTAAGATTAGTCTTACACGTGGATTTTTTTAAATTAAGTAAGTTACTCATGACTATAAGGAATGGGCCTTCACTGCCAAATTATTATAGATTGGATGACTCAGTCTATATTCTAAAAGCTTATTGGAATTTTATGCAAAGCCATTTTCAGCTTAACATTCGAGAATATCAGAGGGGAGTTAGATAAATCTAGAGAGAGGCTAGTTTATTGTAGGAGGGTGAGTTTATTGTAGGAGGGTGAGTTTATTCAATTTGGGTGAAGAAAGGAGGAGTATTTCGTGGGGGGTAAATTTCCACGCTCTCCCTGCTCGACTTAAGTTTGTACACTTTTTTAATACTCTTTTGTCACGTTTATAAAACAAAAACACTGTACGCAGATTAATATGTAATTGAACAATTAAATTTCACACACATTTTACAATACCTATAATGTAAATTGAACTTGCTTCACTATCCGACTCTCTTCATGTATGAAATTTAATTTCAGTACAAGAATAATATACTCCGTGAAACTTCCACAAACACTTTGAAACGAAGGACAAGATTGGTTCAAACCCATAATGTAATTGTGACAAATGCAAGTAGGTCCCTACAGAGGGAATTCAGGCTGGTGGGCTAGTCATCCACCATTCCTTAGTGTGGATAGGCATTTTTTTTGCTTATCATTCATGTTTTATTTTACATTATTTTCTTTTTCACTTACTACCATTTTTTCTAAACATGTGGATCTTAATGGCTTAAAACTTAAGACTAATTGTCCGCCATTTGTGGATACATCTAAGGATTTTCATTAGCGCCATTTATTTATAAATTGTCTGACTGAAGACCATTCAGAGTGGACACAATTTAGTCCCCTCATTTTATCCACACATGAAACACAATATGGAAAAGTACTTTCACGTGATGGTGAAAATCTTGTCAAAGAATTTTATCAGACAAATGCCAAAAATGAAAGACAAAGTTGGTATATAAAAATAACTTGTTCAGAAAAGACTAATTTTGAGCAATTTAAAGGAATTGTACAGCGAATTTAAGTCAAAATATTCTAGTATCTGTAGGTTTTCCATAATTTTGTACAATTTGTGGGTAGCTTGAAACTTATGGTTAGATTGTCTTACAATTTAGAATATGATCATATAACCCTTCAAAGATAATATGTGCAAAATTTTATCAAAATCTAGAGTGGTGGATTTAATGGCCTGGATGAAATGACATGGAATGGCCCATAAGCTACTCAAAGTGGTTGTATTCATTGGGGAATGGAGTGGGGAAGTTAGAATTTAGTGATCACTGAACAGCCCATCCCATTCAGGACTCAAGGCTGGGAGTGTATAGGCAGGTGGCTTTTCAATGTTGTGTTGTTGTGTTTCTTTGTTGAAAAGAACTATGATGTAAAGCACCATTTATGTAACGTTAACTTAATTCTAGTGTTACATGTCTCATTCTGTTTAGGAGGCTCCATATTTTCCGTAGTAGGTTCATGCCCTTTCCATGATCATAAAACATAGGCAGATGAGCAAAATATGCATTTCATGTTGATTTGAGTACAATACTTTAATTTGATAGTGCCTTTAATGACTATTCTTTTGGTTTTTGCCTATTTTATGGATAAGTGCCTTAATACGCCTATTCAGTTTTGGCCTCTCTTTTTCATAAGGTGTGGATTTTCTGCTGAAACAGAGTCCAGTTTCTTATAAATATAAGTTGTGGCATAGCCTACTTGTTTGGGGTAGGTTTGAAAATCGACATGTTAAATATATTTCAATGAGCATAAATTAGGTGGAGGATAATGGGAGCAGTGGCAGACATCTTGGAAGAAAACAGCATGTTGTTGCAGGAGAAAAGTTATGCCTCTTCAGAAACAGCAAAATTGAAATTTTGTCCCTTATCATGTGAAGTAGAACTGTGCTTTTCAAACTATAAAAAAACCTTCAGTTTGAAAATATATCCCATTTCACTAATGAGAATCTAGAACATTATCTTGTGACTAACAGCCTTTGGCCCACTTCGGTGGTAGAATGGACTCACCCTCGCACTAGACTCACCTGCCAATTAAAGGGAGAATGAGATTAAAATCTCGGTCCAGTGTACTTAAGGTGTTTTTACTAAATGGTTTCTCACTAACACTCCACGCGAGTCAGATACACTTTTTCTAAATTCTCCCTTCTTTTAACATATAATCATAATTAGTACATCTGCATTTAACTCGAATGAGTAGTGAAAAGTAGTGTTAAAATAATAAAATAAAAACAGCCATGTGAAATGATTAGGTAAAATAGTAGGTAGTGAAATCAATTTTACATTGCCTATTGTGCACTTTTTTCATTAAGTGGCTAGTCTGGTGACTAAGTCCCATCATTTTAATGCCTATTTGCCTGTCTATTTTAAACATTTTTGGTGCCTTAAAAACTGGTTCCCTTGGTATGATGCAGGTTTGCAGGAGAAGAATACAATTTATACTCTAAGAAAACCGGTCTATAACCGATGACTCAATTATTTTCTAAAATAGTGATTATCTGATAGAAGAGACTAAAAACACTTATAATATTACACTAGTAAACACAATAAATACAGCAACCATAAACACAAGCTGGACTAAATTTACAAATACTATTTTCCAAAATCCCTTCATTTTCATGCAAAACAATACAATAGGTACCCATAAAAATGCTTGACCAATTTATAAAATCACTTCTTTAAAATATCATTAATTTTTTGTTGTTTTTAATGGGATATTTGTTTGACGATCATAATTTTTAGCAAAACTAAATGCACGGGGATAGAGAAGACTCAAATCGCCAGTATAACCGAAGTGTTATAACCGCAGAGAGGTGTAGCCCAATTTGTTTTTATGTCTGAATATCTATTAAATAAATGCCTCAAGAGCCTGGCTTTGCCTTGAAAAAGTTATCAGTCTGGCTAAATTTATTGGTATTTAACGGGGAACTCCCACTAATGTATAACAAAACGTGTACTACTAGCATCCTTAAATCTGATGGTAGTTAGTTATTATTTAATAGCTTTGTATTTTTTTTTAAATTTAAATAAAGGTTGTTGGTTTCAACGAAATTGATTTTGTTTTTATAGCTCTAACAATAATTTTTTTTTATTAAATTACAACTTTTTTTAAATAAATCTTAAGATTTATCTTCCGCGATTATGCTCAAAATATTTTTATTTCTTTTCAAAAAGTTGTCATCTCTTGTTTTTAAACCGATTGTATCTTTGGCTTGTTCCTGAATAGTTTAGAATATATTCAAAAATATATATGTTAAAAAATAATTTTAACAAGGGTCATATTTTAAAAAGCTCATCATCGTCATCGTCATCATCATCATTCCTCCGTGGGTCGTCAGGAACATCCTGTTTTATTCCTGTCCGAACTTCTCCTTCGGCCACACGTCTCCAGTCCGCTCCTTTAGCTTCCATGTCCTTCAGAATTGGTCCATCTATCTTGACCGTGGTCTTCCAATAGGTCTTCAACCCTTCTCTTTGTTTTGTAAAGCTTTCTTAGAACTTCTGTCCTCCACTCTCATCACATGACTAAACCAAAGTAACCTTTTTTTCTTTGGTGTATCTTCTAATGGTATCACTTGTAAACCGTCCCTAATTATTTCATTCCTTATCCTGTCTCTTCTTGTTACATTCTCAATGGCTCTTAGGAACATAATTGCTGCTGCCTGCAATCTACTTAAATCTCTCTTCGTCCATGTCCAGGTTTTAGAGCCGTATGTCAATATTGGATGATAATATGGCTTACATAACAAAGTCTTGGCCTCTTTTCCTATATTCCATCACCAGATTATATCCTTAACTACAGGGTAGAATTTTCCACTCTTCCATATCCTTTGTCCTAATTCCTCCTGGGTCTTACCATTTGCAGTAATCTTACTTCCTAGATAGCAGAAATCTTCCACCTTTTCGAGTTCCTTTCCAATGATTGTTACTTTCTTTGCTGGGTTAGTTTCTAGCCACTTTTATCATTTTGCTATTTTCCCTGTTCATTTCCATTCTATACTGTTCCATTGAGCTAGATCTCTCTCCAAGTCCTATTCCGACTCCTCCCAGGTCATGACATTGTCCTCGTCTACCATACCCTTCAGTTCCCCCGGGTTTCTGTGACCCTGGACTTGTGTTATAATTTCAGCCATTAAAACATTAAATAGAATGGTGATAAAACGATTCCCTGTCTCACTCCCTTTTCTGTTTGGGACCAATCTGAGAGTTTATTTTCTATTCTTACACAATGTTTACACTTATCATATAGGTTCCTTATTTGTTACATGATCCCTTCACCAACTCCCCTTTTTCTTAAATACAACCATATACTTTCTCTTATTACTTTGTCATAAGCCTTTTTTATGTCAATTAAGGCTATCATGATATTTTTACCATAATCACTATTTTTATTCATTAAAAATAAACTTATGTAGATATATGTAGACAATTATAATTTCACCCTCTCCATATTTTCATACCTTTTCCCCTGAACAGTTTACTGAAATAGCACATCAAGTGAAGTATTTTTAAAATCATAATATTTTTGATTTTCAATTGGAGTCTACCGCACGGTTGTTTTGTGTGTCTGGTGAAGCCGTTTCCTCCGCCACTCAATGACCGATAATTTCCCTGGCAGTACCACGAGGGTTTGTTATGACCAGGGCCCAGATTAAATATTTTTCAGTGAGAATAATTCTTATGTGTTTGTTTTTATGTGTTTGCTCTAAAAATGCAATTAATATAAAGTAATATTATTTACTACTCACTCCATTTTAAATATTTAGTCTATGTTAAAATAGTCTTTTTCTTTAGTGTATGATATATTTTTAATAGATTCAAATAGTTTAACAGTTTGCATTAAGAAATCTAGTTTCTTTATCTGTGAGGTGAGCTTATACCTTTTTTTTAAATAAACAAACACCCTCTAAAGTGAAGAAAATAAAAGCTTTGGGGTAGAAAGTTGAAACTAAACCCAAAACAAATAAACGATATAGCTATTCCTCAATAAGTGTTAAAAACTCTCTTTATATCAATTATGAGATAGGTATTTGGATTAGCTAACAATAAACACACCTTCACCCCTGATACATAGTTTGAATAGGAATATACACATTTTTTTTTTTTCCTTTGAATTAGAAATATTTTTCATTTTTTTAAAGCAAAGCAGAAACTATTAGCTTCGTCAGAAAATATTCTCAGAAATCACTACAATATCAAATATTTCAAAGAAATTTTTACTTGACAGATTCCTTTTCTTCTAAAAGTTTATCTTCTTTACACCGTCTTACTACCCGTTCAGGTTGTATGCTTAAGTACTAATTAAGCTAATGGGTTAGGAATTGGGAAGATTGAATTTAGAGGAAGTGATTTGCGTGGAGGAAGAGTGGAAAGCCATTTAGGAAAAACCACCCCCAGTTCACCCGAATGAGATTCGAACCTCGATCTCTCTGTCCTCTGCAGTCTAGCTCAACAAGAAACTGGTGTGTTAGCTAACCAGGAGGGTGACAGTCCAATTGATTGTGTGAGCGATGCCTTTGATCATTCGAGCACTAAAGTGGGTAAAGAAAGTGTAAAAAATAATTATTTTAATGTAATATCCAAACTGAGCTCTCAACAAAACTATTAGGCTTACTGTTTATTTAATGTTAGTGTATTAAAATTAAATTTATTGTAAACACTGTTTTAAATTTGTTTGGCCTTTTATAATTAAAAGCTTAAAAAAGTGCATACAACCCGAACAAGAAGTAAAGAAAAAAGTTGGAAAGACCCACTTTTTGCAAGTGGTCACCGGCCCCAGAATCCCTTGAATGATAAGACGCAGGAAAATAAACCTCTATACACAATTAAGCTGAAAGTATGTATGTCCAGAAAAGAAAACCCACTTCTAGATGAAGTACCGAGTTGAAATATGGCAAGAAATATAGAGGCCTTGTACCTTCTAACCAGAAAAATCTTAAAATGGAAAATTTAGAAATGAGTTTACGGTGAATAAAGGGAGTCAAAATAAAACCAAAATAATTTCAGATATAGTAGAAAATTCAAATTTTGTAGATGGGAAGTGAAACATCTTCTGATACCCAAATTTTTTATACACGTTATATTTATTAACAACACGTCCTACTACTCACTTGGGTTATACATTAATTTCGCTAGGGGTTTTAGGGATTATCAGTAAGGTTATATTTAGAGGAAGTGTACCCGCATTTTTGTGGAGCGAGAGTGTAAATACATTTTGGAAAATATATCTTCAGTACATTCGACCAATATATGAACCTGGATCTCCCATCATCGGCAGTCTAGTCTACTGCAAGAGTTGCGGAAACTGAAGTAGAGCTAATAAATATTAATAGATTTAATTTTTAAGAGGTATTTAGAGAAAGGGGAATCGAAAGGTTTTAAATATTTCCCAAACTGACATTGAAATTCTGCAGGCAGATAAAGAAACATGCCAACCAACTATAAACGCCACAAACATTTATTAATTAAAATGGGATTATAGTAAACAGGGGGCATAATGTGTAAACAAAAGGTTTTTTTAGGTTCGATATAAAATTTAGAATTCCTGAAAAGGTAGAAACAACAGCTAACGATCACAAAATTATTTTTAATTTTCTAAATATTTCTCCAGGAGTTGGATCATTGGAGGAGGATAGAGGGGGTGAAATTTAAAATTTAATAGAAACTACTATGTGTAGCAAGTGGCTAAAGAGCTAAGTATATATAAAATTTTGAAATTTTAAATTGAGACTCTGGAAAATAGCGAAGAAGGGTGAGGAGAGGGTAGAGGGAATTTGTATATGTAAATATAAAATAAAACTTTTAGGTGTGTTACCAAATTGATTTTTCCCATAAATGTAGAAGATTATTTTCATACTAACGTCAACCTGAAGGTAATTTTGGAATATAAACTGATTCCAAAATCTTTATTGTATTTTGATAAGAAGGTTTAAAAGTTTGTTTTAAATATTATTTTAAACATATTATTAGCATACCAATGAAGAGTTTAAACGAGTTCTTAAGTTTACATAAAAATATATAAAAGTTTGAAAACTTATTGTTGAAAGTCTTATTGTCTAAAGTGTGGATTTTTTTTCTTGACATAAGCAAGATCAGTGAAGTAAATAACTTAACTTAATAAATAACTTGTTAATTGATGTATTATATTGCACTTTTTAACATATTTTGCATATTAAGTACATTTTGTCATGTCTGTCACATCTTTGCCCCACACTATATTTTTTCTTTGTAACTATAGGCCCATTACTGAGATCTAGTTAGTGGACAATGTATTGCATTGTTCTTAAGCAACCCATTTAAAAAAAAGAGTGTATAACCTAGGTAAATTTCACTTTTGTAGGTACCTAGTGTGTAAACCTGCTTTATATGTATTATCCTCTATTGTTAAGCACCTTTTGTTAGCTTGTCAATACTCAGTTGTGCAATAGTTATGCAAAAGTTAATATCACTATTATACTGTGTTCAAAGTGATATTTTGTGTTGAAAATAACTTGGGCCTACAAATATTTATAAGGTAACGAAATAATCTAAATATAAACTTGTGAAATATTAATCCAAGAGAAATGTAAATTTGTTTAATGGGAATCCATTTTCAATTAATTGACTCTGTCAATAAACATGTGAAAACCTTAATAGGTCTAGGTCTTTGAAGTTTCACGGTTTACACTTTCAACTTAAATAATGTTAGAATAAAAAACAAATGCACTCAACAACAAAAAAGTTTGCAACAAAGGAAGCATAGCACTGAAACAAAAGAAGAAAAAAAGAAATGAAATGAAAAAAACAAACTAAACCATAGAAAGTTCAAATTAAATCAAAAAGAAAAAAACCAATTGTTTGATTTCTACAGTCCACGCAAGGCATTTGGGAGTAGGCAAGCGTTGGGAAAAGCTCTTTGTTGTGCGAAAAATAATCTCCCGAATAGTCCAAGAAAACATTAAGCAGTCGTCAAGAAATTATCTTTTCAGTATTCTCCACACACTCCAACATCTCAACCCAAATGTCTTTGTACTGATAGGATCCCTAGTGAAACAAATCAACTTATAATGGACTTTTATGTTAATGATGGTATATCAAGTCAAGCCCCTGGTATGAGAGATTTCTGCATTGTGATGGAGAGTGACGAATCTAAAAAAAAATCATAAAAGATTTCTTCAAATCACGATAGGAGAAACTTACAACCTATTCAAAGAACAATATCCAAATAGCAAAATTGGTTGTACTTGATTTACAAAATTGTGATCAAACTATGTCTGTCTAAGAAATAAAACACCTGAAAATATGTGCTCATGCATCTATCATGAAAATGTTAGACTAATATTGGAATCTTCACAAGTGTTTGTTAAAATGATTGTTTGCAGTGGTGATAGTAAATACTGTATAATGTTTGTGGAGATTTGAAGCTTTTTAAAGAATTTGTCAAGGGTATTTCAAATGAAAATTTAGAATCTGAAATTAATTATAAACAATGGTAAAAATCAGAAGATAACCAACCAACCGTGTCTCGAGAATAAGTATACCTGGAATTTTTAATGATATTCTTGATGTTTTAGAACAGCAGCGTGTTTATTTCTTGTGACATGTCTATGTGAAGTGCTCACAAGCCACTTTAATGATTTAAAGAAAAATCTCCAAGAAGAAACACTTCTGATTCAAGCTGACTTTAGTAATAATTACACCCACCCACACACACCAAGACGAAATGGGAGAATCAGTGTTCTACATTGCACACTGCAATGGTCTACTACAACAGTGAAGAAGAGCCTTCATCATCTAAAGCAGAAAATGTTAAGTCAGAACCATCCGTGGTTTAATCTGATTATTTACTACATGACAAATATGCTGTTATCTTTGTTAATAGATTTATCATCAAGACTTTTACAGAGAAACATCCCAATCATCACATAAAGAAAATCGAGTAAAAGTCTGACGGAGCATCACAGCTCTTCAAACGGAAGTATATCATTTATTCAATGACACTAAAACGCATTCATACAGATTGGCACTTTTCGGCAACGTTGCATGGAAAGGGTTGTATTTATGGAATTGGTGGTTATTGTTTATATACTACTAGCATGAAGTAACAGGCTTTGCCCGGGAGAAAATATTAGGGTAAAAACACTCAATTGTTTAAAAAGGATGCCAATCAATTTAAAAAAGGTAAATAAAAGGGGTTAAAAGGCTAAAAGGATAAAACGGGCAATATGGTAAAAAAAAGATTGGAAAGGAATAAATATGGCAAAATGGGCAAACGGTTAAAAAGTAGATATAATCAATTTTTTTAACATCTTTAAACTACCCCCTTTACCCTGTTTACCCTTTGTACGGGGTCTTACATAAAGTAGCCTATCCTGCTTTGATAGTGAGAAATATTTTTGTTTAAAAAGGTCTAAAAGGGTCAAATTTTATGTCTTATTTAAGGTGTTTTTCCTACCTTGGCCAAGACGGGTAAAGCAACTAATATTTATTATATACATAGTTTTAAAATAATATTTATATATTTAGTTGCTGTATTTAACATGTTATAAGGGTTTTATCAAAGATACATATTAGTAATGGAAAGGATAGTAAAGAATAGTTTTGAGGGATTCTAAAATAAATTAATAAAACAATTAGTTGAGTGGGTACAAACTATCAAATAGTTCTCATTTTTAAAATCAGTATAATTTAACGTAAAACTAATTTAAATAGATTGCTTCCGATATTTTGAATGCCTTTGGAAAAGTTGATATAAACTATGAAATCACGATTATAATATCGTTTTAGGAAAGTACTGAGTTTGAACTTAAGTCTTGATATGACTAGGTATATCACAGATTATTAATTTTGGGTGCACATGGTTCAGTTAATATGACCAATAAAAACAAAATATTATAATAGTAGCATAATCATAGCCATAGTGAGTTGTTTTAAAACTAGGTAAAGTCAAATGTTTTTGCTTCAAAATTGGGGAGAAGGAGTGGTAGTGTTCAATTCCCCGGTTTCTGTTTTGTGGGGTCCAGGACTATCTTAAGCCCTCCCACCAAAATTTCCACGTTTATTTAAAACCCATTTAAAAAAATATTCCAAGTGAGAACCACTTCTTAGGACATTTGGTTATATAAAAAATAATTGTAGAGTCTCACTCCAAATAACTTCTAAAAGGATTGGTATATTATTATTAGCACCGTGTCTTACTACCCGGTCGGGTTTTACGCACTTACCCTAATGTGTTATGGTAGGCTGATTGTGAGATGAAATGGAGGACCTACAGTTTAACGTTGGGATCCGAACCACGGTGGAGGCCTGGCATTCCCCACATTCACAAGATGTCTTGTCAGAGGTGAAGGAAGGGTTTGGCAAGGGATTAATATAAATGTCAAGCGAATGCCAAGCAAAACCCAATATGAATAGCTTCTAAAGGCATCCACTTTATATTTGCTGATTGAGGCTAGCACCATTTATCTTTTAGAAACATTCAATCAACGAAAAATAATTATAATAATAATAAAATATTTAAAAAAAATATGTTGGCCTATTTATATTGGAAACATTTAGAAAGTCTTCATGTGGTTAATTTGCTTTAAAGAGATACAATTTTGATTTCCTAAATGTATATTTGGTATTATTTACCTATACATTTTGGTTGTAATTTTATAGAATTATTTGATATGTAGGCATGGAATTTTAAATTTTGGACACACTTGAAGATGGAGGATATGCTCCAAGCTCCAGAAATTTCAATCATTGTAATAGTTAGGGGAAATTTAAAATCGTCACCATTCATCGTTATGTTCAAATTATATATTGTAATAGGACCAATAATTAATAATAAACAAGAAAAAATACAGACATGTTGCTGCTGTTTTTAACTACATTATAAGCCTATATATATATATTGATATGCTATATGCGATATGCTTAGTTGGGTAATAGGAGCAAGAAATACAATTTGTGTACGTCAGGCCCCATAGGCTGTGGATATGTTTCAGAAGCAATAATCAAAACGTTGATATGAAATTATGTATATAGCTTATTGTTAAAGTTACAAAACACACTAAGATCCCGTGACGTGTGAGTGGGCGTGGCGGATGGTTAATGACTGACTAGTCTACACATACTTGGAGGTCTTGACTCTTACACGAGTCTCACCAGTAACTTTATTTCTGTTTACCTCAAGCAAACTCTCTCTGATCTATCACATATCCTAGCGCTACAGTTTTCTGTGCCCACCACCAAGCTCACATGTCCAAAAGTAGCACTATGTATGCTTATAGACCGAGTTTATTTGAAATGGGAAAAAATCTTTTTCTTTTCCAATAGTTTTGCTACATTTGTCTGCTTTTTACCTTCTCTTGACACCTCAGCGTGAAAAGTATTGCAATCATCGAAAAATTTAACTCAAAATTTTGATAAATTTTGACATTTCATGAAACTGAAAAAGTAGGTTCCGCGATGGTGTCCATCTGTCTGTGTCTCGGCATAAAGCCGAAACCATTTTAGTGATAGGGCTAAAACTTGGTATCTAGGGTCATTAGGGTCCACCAAGTAGTTTTGGAATAAAATACCTAACTCCAAAATTAAGGGTAGTTTACTGAAGGGCAAAAAGACATAAAATTTATTTTCTCAAAATCTGTTTTAACGATTTTGAATACATTTTGTATCTATCCATTTTTTTAGCTTTTCAAACATAATACAAATTTTAAGTTTCCCATGAAAATTACTTTGAGGATACTTAACAAATGCAGAATTTTCCAATTTTGATCAAATTTTTCCCCTTACTCACTTCATTGGCCAAATGGTCTAAGGCGTCACACTCATGTTAGACTGGCCAGCTGATGGCAGGGAAATCGAGGTTTGAATTCCGGTCGGGTCTAATGAGGGTAGGTTTTCTTAAATGGTTTCCCACTCTTTTTCCACACACATGTGGGTAAATTACCTCTAAAATGCTTCCTTTCTCATCCCCACCACATTATAGTAAATATCATATTTGTGTATAACCTGAACAGGTAGTAAGACGTGATAAAAATAAATGGGTAATATCTCGGCAATTATTTGAGATACCAAATAACTTGTCACTGTAAAGTTGTGTGTATAAATAAAAATATTATATTTTAAATATATTTTTATAAAATCAATAGTTTCAGAGCTATAAGCATATATATATATATATATATATATGTGTGTGTGTGTTTGAAATATAGAATTGAATTGTATTGTTGTCTGACACCTTATCACAGTCGATTGTCTATCTATCTTCTGAGCTAAAAGACCCGGGTTTGGTTCCTGGCATGGCCAAAGCATTTACCATTGGTTAAATGTTGGTGTCCCCTTTCACAGTGATAAACTAGCGGGTGGTGGCTGTATGTTGTATTTGTTTAAAATTTAAGTTAGTTTATAAGCCGTTTGCTGATATAATCAGTAGGTTCAGAAAGTGAATGTTAAATACCAAAGCTGAATTAAACGGAAAAAAATATACGCTCTTTGATGTACAGAAAGGTCACTTTTGTCTAAATGTTTCTGTAACAGTGGATATTATTTCATTTATATGCTTTTGTGGTGTGTTTCTACAACAATTTACATTATTTCATTTCACAAATCTTATTAATTTTTATTAAATATCTTTATTTTAAAATTAAAATAAGGGAAAGTTTGTGTGGTGCGTTGTACCATTTATTTATTTTTGCAACCCTCTAAATACTTTAACCCTTTTGCTGCATATTTAATTTTTACTTCTTACTCTCCCAATCACTAATTATAAGTCAAAAATTATTAAATAGTATTGCATTTTAAATATTCAATTTATCACATGTCACATTTTAAATTGATATAATTTCATACATCATATTATATATACATCAAATTTTACCAAATTGCAAACGTATTCTGCTATCAAAACCATTGTTTTATTTTACTTTCAAACCCCAATAGTGTCAAAATAATTTCTATATGAGTATTTTCAGACCTAATATAGTCCTAGTGAAAGAAAAAAAAAGGTTTTCAAATGTTATGCTACATCAACACGACTTGCACAATTTCGTAGTACAATGGTGCCTTCCACAATGTAGTCTATAAGAGCATATATTTTTAATTTTGTGACGTCTCCTGTATGTCACCAACTCAGTAATATAAATAGGAAAATATCTCTAATAACACACTAATACAGTGTTATACAGTGTTTTCTGCCATAGAAATATTGCATATGTGCTCCAAATTATTAAATATGGAATTAAACAACCATTATGCTTGTTTCGATCTAGCAGCTGTTCATTAACAGTTCTTAAAACCAACACCAGATGTCAGAGGCGCTCGAGCATGAAGGTGTAAAAAAGTCAGTATTCTAAATCTCTTGTGGATATTTCCGACAGTCGCAGCAAAGGTAAATAAAGTTTACATGTCGTGGGGTAAAGTCGATTTCCGCAGTCAATGGCTAAAAGGTGTAGATCGCATGTATTTGATTTTCACAGCAAATGGGTTGTTCCTTTTAAAGAATTGTGTTCCACGTAAAGAGCTTGCCTACTTTAATGAGCGTTTTAAAACTATTTATTCTACTTTTATAAAGTCAAATATGACCGAACTCACTTGAGTATAACCTATATATTTTATTCGCACAACCTTTGCTTGTAAACTGTGGTCAAGATGAAGATCACAAACCACATATGTTTTTATCCAGGTATATGTGTATGTTTGTTTTGAATCGCATGGATGTGTGTGCATGCACGCACGCACACACGCACACACACAGTGAGACACGTATGATTCTAGCACAAAAACCCTTTCCATGAAAAGTTGTTTTTAATTGTTTAACTCAGTCGGAATTCAAACCATTCTAATCACGATGAACAGTGACAGTAACAAAGAACCATTGCATCCGCATGATTTACAATTATGTTTTTAATTTTTTATTGTTAACTAATATGATTGACATGAATGGATAAAATATTTAATTTATGTATCATACAACTTTTTAAATGTCACCATTACAGCTTGTAAAAAACATGGAACCCCAAAAAACAAAATTACTCAACCATTTAAGGAAACCTTAATAATGTTAGATTTCATTTCAACATTAGCTAATCACCAACTTCCAATACTTGATTTTAATATTTTTAAAGATTATACACTAGTTTACAAATATTTTTGTTTTCTAATAACTAAAGAATTATTTAATCTGTCATTGGTTTTATTTATAGTTATTCCCATATCACTGAAGGAATGAACTTTGTAAATTCTACGGGAATTAAACACACATGGAAATGCATTAACCTTTTTGAACATGTCTTCACTTTTTTTCACAATTGTTTTGTACATTATTATAAAACGTTGTTTGATTTTGCTTATATTTTGATTGAGAAACTACTTTGATCCCTTCATACCTTAAGTAATGTGATTTACATCTTTAATCTTTTATAGATAAAAATCTTTAAAAAAACATTAGGCGGGGCCTAATAATTGAATAAAATGCAATAAATGGTGACCACAATTTTTGTATGTGTTTGTTTGTATTTTCTAAAGCTCGTCCTACAATATACCCAGCCAAGCGCAGTGGGGGGTGGCTTTGGACCTTAGAGGTTTCACCTTTTTATTCATCCTCGCCAGGGGAATGTTGATGCACTTCTTCTATACAAGCCTTCTTAATTTAAACTATTTTAAGTAGAATCCATTTTTATAATGTAATTGTAAAAATAAATTATTTTTATCCAAATAATGTTTAAATGTGGACCATTATGAATTATTAATAAAACAATTTAAAAGATTTACCATCTTGGGCCTTTTATTCTAACAATTTACATTGATTAACTCTCAATTTGAATTCGGTAGTGTATTAATTTGATGCGCAATGTCAAGGATATACAACTACATGTGAGTTACAAATTAATAAATATAATATGTACAATGTACAAAGTGAAGAGTGTTGAATGAGTAATACAGCTATGTCTCAGTCTGAAATAGAACCCCCGGCTTTCCAAACAAAAGATGAGAAACGAACCCTCTGCTGTGCCTGGGTATTTTCCTGAGTCGAGTGGTGTTGACTATTGTTTGGAACCAGGCAGTGGAGTTTGAAACAACAAAACAGACTGTATGATAATTCTAGCAGAAAACCAGTCAACAACATATACTGACAGCGAACAGTTGTTGGATGTGGGTGAATCAATGTGAAATCAACCAATGGTCTGGACCTTCACATCTCAGAACCAGATAATTTGTGAGCATTCGTACTATTTATTAAAAGGATGAAAAATGTGAAATTTCAATATTTTTTTTGACATTCCGTTTTTGAGTTAATGGCTTTCAAAGTTTTGGAATTATCGTGATTTTGGTCACATTTTAAAATTTTCAAATGGCTCTATCTCAAAAACTATAAGACTTAGAGAGGTGGAATTTGTAACATTATCTTAAGGATTTTACTTTAATATGATATAAATTTTGACCATATTTAACAATTTTTTTTTTTAATCTCAAAATCGAAATTTTTATTTTTTTTCTAAAAAATATATTTTATTTATACTCCTTTTGGGAGAACATGTACCAAATTTGAAGATAGGATGATGATGGGGTCATGTTGTAATAAATAGTTAATATAGCCAGCAGTACCACGGCAAATTCACACAGAATGAGGTGTATTGCGTTGATACCCTGAGTATTTATGAACACCTGCAGTAACATAAACAAATTAAATGGGAAAATTGTTTATACTCATTTAAGTTATTGCTCTTAAGTTAATCCTAAAAAGTTTCAAAAAACAAAAAATTAATTTTTAGGTTTTTTTAGTAGGGCCCATTAAAAAAATTAAAACTTTGAAAAACCTTATTCTGAGGTTTAGCTTAGGACAAAATTTATTAATGATATTACATAGGCTACTGTTAAATAAATTACTGCTCCTCAACAATGAATCTCGAAATTCATTTCAAATGAAGACAGTGATTCATGATAAGACAAGCCCTGAGAGGAGTGAGTCATACACACATGCAGCAACAAGTTCTATCAGTTTTACTGTGACTACCAGACATATAACATCCATGTACTTATTGGCTTGGTTTCTCACTATTATTTCTTATTGAAGTGACTTATTTCAGTGGCCTTTCTTATTTTAGTTTATGGACATGTAATTAAGACCTAGGCTACAATAATCTTTTTTGGGATTCTGCTTTAATCAGTGTTTATTTCATTATCAGTCCTATTAGTACTGTTTCCTGCTGTTGATTTGTGAAGGGAAGATGGGAAAAAAATTTGGGCAACGTTTTGTTGCAACCCATTTAAGAAAAAATCACACTGGGTCAAGAAAAAATATCTTATAAATGTGACTAGTTGGAAGATATACTTAAATTACAATATGAAAAAAACATGTAAATTTGTTCAAGTTGTAGAGTCCAACTATCAAAAGAAAGGCAGCCAGAACTGTTGACTAATGAAAAGATAGAACAATCAAAAAATAATGAAACTGGAATTGTATAACCTGGTACTAGTAGGTCTGAAGATCCTGACTTTATGAATATTGATGAAGGTTTCCAACTTCTGAATGCTTCTCTAACTTCAATAGGTGAGTTGCCAGTGGTAAAAAAATGCAACAGTTCAAAAAAGTATCGCCATCAAAAGGTTGATAGAATAAAACGCAAACTAAGTGAAACATTTTTCCACGTGGAAAATATTCCAAGCTAAAAAGAGTGTGACTGTGATGACACCCAAAAAGAAATCATTGATCAATTTAAAGACAAATTCAAATTTTAAAGACAAATTCAAAATAGCTAATAAAAGTGAAAGATTTTTAATTTTAACATCATTACCCAAAAGTTGGTCTTGTGCAAAAATTGAACAGGAATTCAGTGTTGGTAATTACATAGCAAGAAAGGGCAAGAGGTTGACAGAAGAAAAGGGAATACTTGCTACCCCAAATGCTAAGCCAGGTAAGTCACCGACAGAAGAAAGTGCTACCCTAGTTAGAGAGTTTTATTGTAGCAGCAGACAAATGCCTGGGAAAAAATATTACGTTTCAATGGGGAAAAATATTGATGGCAAGCCCCTGCATGTTCAAAAGAGATTAATTTTAGGAAATTTGAAATAAACTTTCAGTCTTTTCAAATCTACTTATCCTGAAGTAAAAATTGGATTTTCAAAATTTGCTAAAATGAGACAAAAAAATTGCATCATAGCTGGAGCAAGTGGCACTCATTCTGTTTGCTTTTGCACTACTCATCAAAATACAAAATTGATGATGGCTGGAGCAAACTTACAAAAAATCAATTTGACAGGTGCTTAAGACATACAAACATTGTATTTCTAAAATAATGTGCAACCCACCTACCAGATTATGTCCTATGAATGAATGTGATTTCTGTCCGAACATAAGTACTTTTAAAAATTCTTTGCTCACAGCCTTAGAAGAAGAAATGGTAGAAAATGTTACTTACAAACAATGGATTACCGTTGATCGCTGTACTTTTGAGACCATGAGTAAAACAGCAGAGGACTTTGTCCAGGACTTCTACAATCAATTAGTAAAGCTAAAATGGCATGAATTTGTTGCCAAACAACAGTCGTCATATTTTTCAGAGAAGAAATCTTTATTGTTAGAAAATGAAGCTGTAGTTCAGTGTGATTTTGCTGAGAACTATTCATTTGTGCTTCAAGATGAAGCTCGAGGGTTTCACTGGAATAACTCATTGGCATCCATGTGTTGTATATTTAAAGACCAAGGATGAAACCAATGATCAGGAAGTACAAGCAGAATGGCACTTCTATGCAACATCACACGGCAAGGGAGTGTGTGACGGTGTTGGTAGTAGAGAGAAAAGACTTGCAGCTAAAGCTAAACTACAGAAGCCAGTGGACAATCAAATCTTGACGCCTTACCAATTGTTTGAATGGGGAAAGAGAATATCTCTTCAGTGATTTTTTTATGTACCAAACCAGGAGTATTTAGATGAAGAAAAAACTTGAAAGAAAGATTCAACGATGCCATTGCAGTCACTGGTACACAAAAGTACCATGCGTTCATACTCCAAAGCAAATATAAGGTTAAGAGCAAAATTATTTCTGACAGTGAAAGCCATGATGTCCATAAGATTCAGGTTGGAGCCGACACTGAAGATGTGCCTTTTGATCAAATAGCAGGTTTGTAACTTGTGTATATGATAACAATTGGTGGTTGACAGAGCAAGAAGTGGACGTATCATTTCTCCATCCTCGCGGACCATCTCCTGCATTCACTTACCCAAGAAGAGCGGATATATTTATTATCTGTTCCCAAGAACTTCATTATTTGTAAGGTGAATCCATCAACTGCCACTGGGAGAACTTACAAACTGACTAGAAGAAATGACAGAGGCATCTGATATTCTGTCACACTAGCAAGAACTTCTCTATCAATAGCCTCCAGTCTTGATGTATGTACAACATTTTATAATATTTTAGTATAGATCTAATATCTTACTTTGCAATTGAACTTTAAGTATTTTGATTTTTGTAAATATTGTTTTGAAACTAAACTTAAAACAAACACTGCATATTGAGCTTATTAACTACAAACCTCTATGTGAGTATGTTTTTTTTGCACTTTTGACATAGCATACCTCATTGTGGGTGAATTTGCCACGTACCGCTGTATGCAACTATTTATTACAACATGGTTCCATTTTCATCCCATCTTCAAATTTGGTATATATGCTCCCAAAAGGTGTATAAAAAGAATATATTTTTTACAAAAAAAAATAAAAAATTCAATTTTGAGATTAAAAAAATTATATATATTTTTTAATTTAAAAAAAATACTTAAATATGGCCAAGTTGCACGTCATATTAAAGCTTGTAAAATCCTGAAGAAAATTGTACAAATTACACCTCTCTAAGCATTATAGTTTTTGAGAGACATTTGAAGATTTTAAAATGCGACCAAAATCTGAAATTTCATATTTTTCGTCCTTTCAGTAGATAGATCCAATTTTCCAATAATCAAAAAAATTTGAAACATCAAGTTCCAGAATTATTTTTTAATTGGTTGATTCCACATGGATTTACCCACATGTTACCTTATTAACAGCTCAAGCCAGGTAGATTATATTCACAGGAGATTATTTATAGGTATGGGGGAAAGGGGGGAGGGCGAAGGGTCAAAGAGTCAGTTAGAAAATTAATACAAAATTGTAATTAGAAGTTAAATTTTGAGAACAAAACAAAACACATGTAAACTATAAAGTTTTGTAAGACCTTGCTTTTTTCTGGAGTTATGTAAGGTCCTATTTTCATAGGAAGGACTTTATCAGAGTTATTAAAGTTGCTAGATTTAAATTCAAGTATTCATTTGTCAAGTCATGTAAACGGCAGCTGTCACTTTAGATAGGCCTACTAGATATTTTAATTTAAAATAACACTAAAAATATAGTGAAATGTTATCATTGTTGACCAAAAATAAATGTTTTTATTTTCTTGAGGTACCTTCTTAGCAAAATCCTACTCCTGTGTCTGTGGTAACAGGAGGCAATGTGTAAATGTAATGTGTTAAAATAGGTAATTTTATCTTTTCAGCAAATGTATATGTAATGACTAATGACGTGTGTGCGCGCAATGATAGTAATACTGGTGTGTGTGTGATTGAGGAGAGTTAGTCGTCAGATGAATGTTGCCACACACGTACACTAAGTTGTCTAGTGTACGAGTATAGATTGCTTGTTCGTTATAATTTAACAATGTGATAATGTAGCATGCTACATATTGCCTTCCGTTTCCTCTGCCGCATGCGACCTTGCTACATAAGTTGCTTGTTGCCACGTGTTGCTACCTTCCCGTCGGCAGTGGCTTCAGAGGCAACAAAACCGTGCAAGGTAGTGTATTGTTCGTTGTATTCTGTGCCCCTATTTGAATGTTGCATTGTTTCAGTGATTCGAGATGGATTGGTCAAATGATGAAAAAGAATTAAGTTTAATGAAGAGTATAGGGGTCATGGTATACTTTGGGATCACCGATTAATTGATTATAAAAACAACAAAAAGAAGGTGGATATTTTCTAAAAATTGTTGCGAGAGCTATGGATAGCTTATTATAAATTAATATCCATATGAAAAAATCTGAAGTAATTGAAGTGAATGTTGTAATAACTTAATTTATCAGATTAGAATGAAATATTACAATCATTTAGTCATTACATCCCTTTCTGACTGATTTTAGAGTAAAAGTAAAATTAGAATGTGTTTCAACTTGCTTTCATGGCTGCATATTAATTGAAACTTGAGTGGTGTTAATGGTGAATAAACCTTGTGTGGATTACCGAGAGATAGCTATAATCAATGTAATATCTTATTAGAGTATTCAAGATAATTAGTTCAGTAAATAAATAAGCATTATTAGAATGAGTGTGACAGCCTGAATTTAAAATATAAAATAAATAATCTTTGTGCCCAATTTCATCGCGAAGACAAAGGTCAGCCAAAAACTACTACTGGGCAGTAGCAGCTAGTTGTGATACGAAATCTTGTTGGGATAAATATCGTCCAACTAACACTTGTCTGCTCCACCACCTTCTACTTCTCCGACTCTTTACCTCTTCAGCAAGAATAAAATAAGCTGCAGTCGCAATCATCGTTCTTGATGACATCTTTGAAGCAGACAGGTGATTGGAAATGGGGGCAAATTTGTTGCCTTGGTGTAAGGCCGCCTTAACCCTATATTTACAACAATGAGTCATTCGAATGACTGCCGGCTAAAATCATATTGCAAGTGTGTTTCGTTTTCCCTGTAGGCCGGTATTAACAATCAATTGTCTTAACCCTGCTTTTGGTTTATCTGTACCTACTGTAAATAAGCTTTGATTGTGATGTTTTGGTTGTATCTATACTGATAATATGACTACTATATAAATTACTAAAGTTGTACTAGTTTTAGTCCCTAATGGTGCTTTGGTAGTCTAGTAATATAGTCTAACCAAAAAATGTGTAGGCCTACTGATTAAATTATATATAGGCCCTAGAACTAGAATTGGTGTTTAAATCAATAAGATCAAAATATAGTATGTAGATAATTGAATGTAATACATTTTTACCAAATCAGGAGGACCTATTTATTTATTTAGTTAGTTAGTTAGGCTAAAAGTATAATGTTTTGTGGTGTGAAGCAAGAACGAGATTCTTTAATTTATTTTAGTGTAACATTATTATAAATATGTTTTTAGCACCTATACACAAATAATTATGAAGTTTTCGATTACAACAAAACTAACCTTGTAAAAAAATTCCAAACCATGAAAAAACCTGTAAAATCACCGAATTGAACCGGTAATGTTTCGTAATGTTGTTGCAATGTGTGCTAACGAAACTTTCATAATTTAAGATACCGTACCTTAGATTATATCCCAGTGGGAATTTTAGGTAGGCTATGTATTAATACACAAGCGTCTACAAGCACTACCTAGTTACCTTTTATAAAGTAATAGACCTACATTTTGTAAATAATAACTATGTATTATAATCTTTATTAAAAAGAAATCTTTGAAGACGTCCTACAACTAAACAACCTGAAGCAGATCGCCACATATCTCAACTGTGGTGTGCATGAGCAAATAACCAAAAATCTCAACTGCATAGGGGTTATTTTAATGAGTGATATTTTTTATGCAAAATAGGCTCTATTGTTTTCACTAAAAAACAACTGCGCTTAACCTAACCTTCCATGTGTGAAATGTGAGTTGTGCCTAACCTTTTATTTGTAAATAAATAAAAATTTCTAATACTATCTATAGGACCCATGTTTGGAAATAGGGGAAAAAAAAGGTGGGTTTTAAATTTTTTGATTTAGTATTTTTCATCAGTATATTTTGTTATAATCAGAAACATCAGAATCTTGTTGTATCAGTGTTAGAAGATATTAAATTTCTTATAATTTGGCAGAGAGAAAAAAATTAAGAATCCCGCCCTCAGATCACACCGTTTTGAAAATAAGAGTAGTTATACTACAGGCTAAATATTTTTTTAGTGTAGTACTGGGAGGAGGGGGTAAGAGAGGGGACATTTTCTAAGGATTTGGTTCATTTTGTATTTAGAAACCTATATTTATAAATAATAAATATTTTTTTAAATAATGTAACCAACAACAAAAACAAAAAGATATTGAATTAATGTTCAAAACCAAAGTTAGGCCCTACCTTTCGTAGAGAATTGACAAAAACACCTTTCCATTTGGAAGAATTCTCCTCTCTCTCAAAATCATAGTGTTGAGTTTCCAATGAAGAAGGGGGAGTCGAAAACATATTAATTCTTATTTAAGAAAATACTTAATATGTGTATAAATAACTGGATTCCACCCGCCATGTTTAGTAGGCTATAAAAATAAAATTGTATTGACATTGAATAAAACTTCCCTGAAATGTCCACTTTGATTTTTAATATGTATTTAAGGAAAGAGAGTACTATTCACTTATTACAAAATAATAATAATTCATCTGTGTGTAAACACAAGCAATTATCGACAAGGCCCATTTTATTCTTAATATATATGTACGAGTATAAACATGTGTATGAATATATACATATATATACAGTTGAATCATTAATATTTCTACGAGGGTTTGCAGTGATAACATATTAGCAATAGCAATGTTACAGAACTTCTAAGATTTTCAGAGCATTCTAGTGGCTGGGTTTATAAGCTCTACTTAAAAGATGGTGCTAGCATTAAACAAAATTCTGTAACTAGCTACCAATAGATCTCTCTATAATATTATAATAACAATTGGATGGATATCTGCACCTAAAATGGTCATGCTGTTGTCTGCACAAAATTATGTAAGAAAGAGAAAACTTTCGGGTATCTATCTTACACACATACAACACAATGTGGCATTTTGATATCGTTCGCTAATTTTTATGAATATGTGAGATATTTCAATGCATATTGGTTAAACGAAATAAATCTGTTAATAAAAGGTTTTAAGAGCATAACTAAGTTCAAAATAGGGAAATTGTTTCTTTAAATAAGTCGATGTAGGGTAATATAGTAATTCGTCCTACAAGCCTATAACCTAAATGATTAAATGATCTTTTGAACATAAGACTTTTACACAAAACTTGTAATTCGAAAAAAAGTGATCAAGTTTTAAGCAAACTTATTTCATTATAACTATAAAACATTGATTTCTGAAAGCAATATACAAGCCGAGAGCCAACTTTATATAAATATTTAATATAGTAATACTTCCTAAAAAGCCTATAACCTAAATGATAGTTTTACGTAAGACCTTTACACAAAGCTTGTCATTCGAACAAAAGTATTCATATTTTTAGCAACCTAGTTTCATTATATTTATCGAACATTAAATAAAATATGGCTTCCAAAAGCAATGAGCTATACAAGCTAAGAGCCCAACCTAAGCGATTTTAGCCAGCACCATTGAAAAAAATGAACCAGTATGAAAATAAGGTAAATATTTGAAACAGAGATGGCAATAGGCAAGCAGGCACCAGGAGTAGTACAGATTTAAACAAGAGATGGGATAGAATGCCTCAGAGAAGGATATGATCAAGTTTAACGAATATTATAACCAAATATGTTAGGATTGTCACGTCCAGTGGGTATTTACATAAACACCACAAATGGTGGGTTTTATACATAAACACCACAAATGGTGGGTTTTATACGGAAAACAGTTTTTTTCGCCCCATATAAATAAAAGTATCCCTTCTCGTCCTTGTTTTCGAGATATAATGCCTCAACAAGGGAAATGAGTAGTATTATCTTATAAAATAGCCTTATGTTTAAGGCGCTCCAGCGTCTATTCCAGAATTTTTGTCAAGTCCACAAATGATGAGTTTTGCACATAAAATAGTTTTCTTTCACCCCATATAAATATAAGTATCCCGTCCTGGTTTTCGAGATATAAGACCTTAAATAAGGAAATGAGTAATACTATCTTATAAAATAGCCTTATATTTCAGGTGCTCCAGCGTCTATTCCAGAATTTTTGTCACGTGAACAAATGGTGGGTTTTATACAAAAAAAACGGTTTCTTTTACCCCATATAAATAGAGGTATCCCTTCTCTTCCTTGTTTTCGAGATATAAGGCCTTAAATAGGGAAATGAGTAGTATTATCATCTAAAATAGCCTTATGTTTAAGGCGCTCCAGCGTCTATTCCAGAATTTTTGTCACGTCCATAAATGGTGGGTTTTGTACAGAAAATAGTTCTCTTTCACCCCATATAAATAAAAGTATCCCTTCTAGTCCTTCTTTTAGAGATATAAGGCCTTAATTAAAGAGGGAAATGAATGGTTTAATAATCTAAAATAGCCTTATGCTTCATGTGCTCCAGCGTCTATTCCAGAATTTTTGTCACGTCCACTAATGGTGGGTTTTGTACAGAAAATAGTTCTCTTTCACCCCATATAAATAAAAGTTCACCTTCTCGTCCTTGTTTTCGAAATATAAGTTATTAAAAAGGAGTATGAATGTATTTACCTTCCAAACAGTCCTTATGTTTATAATCTTAATCATCGTCTAGATACGAATTTTAATCAAAATTGTTAGAGCTTATTTTCTGAAGATTGATTTTTACTCTTTTCGATTTTTTTTAAACAACCCTTATTTTGGGGATTAAAAGGACACACAGACAGATGGCATTGCAAAGATCACTTTTTATGGGGGGAGGGGTGATATACGTCGAGATTCATTAACCTTTTCGTCTAGATCTTTTTTACGATCGCAATACTTTACCTTTAGTGTGTGAAATGTTAAAATAAAAATATAATTGTGTATAGCTTGAAAGTTATTTATTTTATGAATATAGTTTTTAAATAAAATATTTGTATTATAAATATATCAACATACTTGTAAAGGTAAGTAATTTTATATTTTAAAGTTTCGGAGCTATGATAAAAAAATATATATAATTTACTATCCGACTGTAGCCTTTAAATTTTTTTTTTAAAATATTGAGAGTAGCTATTTTGTTTGGAATATTAATAAATGTTTTGAAATGAAATTTAATCAAAATCGTTTAAGCCAATTTTGGTAAAATCAACTTTTTTTCTTTTTGCCCAGCTGTAAACCATCTTAATTTTAGGTTCAGATATTTAATTCTAAAAATCCATCGGGGCAACCCTATGAAAATCCTAGATGGCTATTTTTAGCCAGATCGGTAAAATAGTTTATGCTCTAGTCAGAGGCACAGACAGATGGAAATTCAAAAAAACATTTTAGAATTCGGGGGGTCATGAAACGTCGAGAATCATCAAATTCTTGAGTTCTATTTGTTTGGCGATCATAATACTTTCTCTACGTGTAAGATAGCAAGGAATTAAGAATTAGTTGATATTTTCTAATAGATTTTTCATATTAAGAACGTAAGTAGAATGTATTGTTTTATTTATCCATAAATGTATAATTATGTATGTTATCAAACAAGCACTAGTATTTTTCACCAGCCAATAATCAAATATTGTCCACGCTATACGCTAAATAGCATTTATATAAAGCCTTTTTATTCATGCAGGCTATTCTAAATCTTGTGTCGTTTATTTTTCTTATACTTCTAGACGTTGATTTGTCATTAATCTCACACTCCATCCTTATCACACCTCCCCCGCCTCTCATTCTTCATTATTTTTTGGGCATTTACCATGTGTTATAGAAACTAGTATTCTTGAAATAATTTAAAGTTTTTTTATTGTTTCCTAATCTCAAACATTTACATCCCTCCACAGTTCTTCCGACATAATCTTTCGCATTTCCTTTGTTAATGTTTTGGTTTGTCTACCAAGTTTTGATTGTCTGACCAATGTACTGTACGTAATTACAACATAGTCTATTGTTAAAAAATTAATCAAAAATTAAATAACTTTTATTAAATTGTACATTGTTTAAAGCATAAATAACGTAGTAGTATTTTAAAGCATAAATAACGTAGTAGTATTTGTATGCCATATTTGGGGAGTGTCTTGGCCATAGTGGTTATCACCCTGGGAAATCTGTAAGTAGCACAAAAAGAACTTGTCACTGCTTTTACTGAATGATTAAAAGTGCTAATAAACTTTATTTCACATTGATAGCTAAAAATTGATAACAGAAATTATTTGTGTATACTATTTGTAACTTACAAATTGTTTTGACATAATTTTAATTATTGATATGAGAGGTTTGGGTATTGAAACACAAGAGGTTTATCTGAACTTTTATTCAACTTAGTTTTTATATTTACCAGCTTTAAGTTAAATGAGCCATACTAACTTGTCTACTGACTTTATTACTAGTCATATAAAAATTGTGCAAGAATGACAAACAAAAAAATAAAGATAATGAAAAGTCGGTGACCTGGTGGTCTAGGGGTAAGGTGTCAGACTTCTGTGCTGGCGGCCGAGGTTCAATCCTCGGTCCCGGCACAGATT
>CABFOV010002840.1:17742-35525 GCA_902141375.1 Timema poppense | reverse complement strand
CCCCCCCCCCCTCCCCTTGGAGAAAAATCCTGAGGGCGCCCTTGATAGAATTTAGAAAAGAGCACGCGAGTTTTCGTGGAGGTGGAGTGTAAACGATTTGGGTAAAAACCCTTTCAATCACCCAGACAGGTGTTTAACCCCAGACTTGCCACCACCAGAAAAATAGAGAAGACGAGATTGACGCCTTTTTTCCACGTGCCCACTAGCTAATTTAACATTTAATTTTAGCAAGTTTTCCCCCCCTCAAGATTATGACGCTCTAGTTATCAGCCAACTGGCCTGTGTGTAAATGCTGGACTGCCCTAAAGTATTTATCCGTTGAGAAGTTAATTTGGCACGGTGGCGTTTCAACTTAAAAAAGTTCATAAAAATGGTAACATAGCTTATGAGCACATAATTAACTTTTATGATGCGAGCTGTACTATTTATTTTATACTGTAGCTACTCTTTAATTAAGTAGCTTTACTTCAATTTCATTACGGATAGATTTTTAGCTAACCTAAAAAAATATATATTTGTCATTGCAAACATTGTTTGAAAGTAATTAATATCAAACCTTGTAGAACTGTTTTTTATTGATTTTGCAAAACTAAATAGTTTTCAAAATAGTAAATCGAAAATTTTTAATAATATTTCCTTAAGTAAAACTGTATGGTTGGTTTTTTCATGACAAATTTGAAAGAGCAAAAAATATTAATTTAGCTAATGTTTTCTTTTTTCACGGTTGTAGCTACAAGATATATATATATATATATATATATAGTTAATGAAACAAACACAAGAGTATTATACTAAAATTTTTTTTATAATTGGCCACCATAAATTATAACAATTAAAAATGTTTGGCTTGGATAAAAAGCCATACATTAAATTAACCAAAAAGAAAAAGAGTACGAAATACTACGGGACGTTTTGATGTATTCAACCGCCATATTTAATTATGAAGCTTCTAGAAGCTCTAGATGTAAACAATCTGTAAGTTAACTACAGGTGCCACTACAACAACAATAACAAAAGAAAGAATCATCCCCAAAGTTGTTTTCATAATTGTATATCTCTATAGAGAAATAACTCTTAAAATAAAACTATTATTAAAAACAAAGTTGTTTTGACTGCTTAAAGTGACAGCTTGAAGATCGTTTGGTTATGTGGAGATATATCTGCTGACTTTTGTTAGAACCCACTTCAGTGGCCGAACAGTCCAAGGTGTCAACTCTAGTGTTGGACTGGTCTGCTGATGACGGGGAGATCCGGGTTCAAACCTCAGTCAGATCTACTGAGGGTGGTTATCCCTAAGTGGTTTCTCACTTTCCTCTGAAGTAAATGCGGGTAATTTACCTTTAAAATATTTCCTCTCTCATCGCTACCCCATTAGAGTAATTATATATACGTATTACCCGAACATGTAGTAAGACGCAGGGTTTAAAAAATATTTTTTGATAGCTGTCAAATAAGGCTATTCGTAAGGGAATTAGAGAGTGAGGTCGTTTAGTTTTATTATCCGTTGACTTAGAGGTCGGGGTTATAATCCCGACAGTGTGTAATGAGAGTATTTAAAATAAATTAAATTGCTTTCCTCTCTCATGCGAGTACATTTCCTCTAAATTCTATCATACTCATTCCTATTCCAATGGTATAAATAAATATTATCCTGAAGGACAAATGAGGAGCTACTTGAATAAATAAGTAGAAGCTCCAGCCTAGCAAACAGAGATTAACGGCCGGAAGGCTCGTAATACGGACCATATTACATCCTCTATCCACAAATGTCAGCAATAATATCGATATTTGGCTTACGCCATGGAATGGAGTTTATTAATTAACATAAGAATATTACTCCCACACACACTAACGAAGGCCTACCTGATTTTTAAAAAACAAATGTGTTTACACTAAAACACACATATGAGCCAAAAGACGACTGGGATAAAAAAAATTTGTGAACTCCGAATCGGTCGAACTCTTCCTTATTTCTACTCCAATAGGATTCGAAACACGGTCTTACACAATATGTCAGCTATCGGCTGAAGCACAACGAGTGCACCATCTTGACTAACATAAGAGGCCAAACACCTTTCCAGTTCAAAATCAAACTTTAGCTAGACTTCAACGAGATCATAGAGATCTTTAATGAAATCAATGTCTTCAAAAATAATTCTGATAAGGAGAGAGAGTAAATTACAAAACGTATTAAAAGCGTTGAAGGTAGGTTGGAAGGGGACGCAAAAAAAGGGCAGTGTTTTTTCAGTTTTTATGGCAACAATTTTCTTTTGTTCACAGTAAATACAATATTGCTCCAGTACAAAGAGAGAGTTTAATTTTCTTCACATGGTGACCTCAAAATTCTTGAATACCTGGAATTTAATCATAACTTTTCCCTTTATTTAAAAAGTTTGTTAGATAATGCCACCATGGTCATTACAGATATTCAACAACTATTGATATCACAATGTGAAGAAAAGTAAACTTTATGTTTGTACTGGAGCAATATTTTATTTATTTTTACCCCCCAAAAAATGTTTTGCTACAAAAACTACAAAAAAACACAGGTTTTTCTCACGTCCCCTTTCATCCTATGTTAAGAACATCGCAAAAAAATAACAGCATTAAAAGGAGTAGCTAAAATGTATCCATTATAATGTGCAATCCAGGAAGGTTTTAATCGGCCTTAGTACCTTTGGAGTCACTTATCCCTTCAAGACTTTTCTAGGCTCTACAAAGGTCCTAAGGCCTTCTTAGGATAAACTCACCTTCAACAAGATAGTTTAAAGTGGAGTTAAGGGGAACACGAGCTCAGGTTCATATTTTTAACATTTCTATTACAAAAAACCCATCTCGGTGGCGTAGTTGGCTAACGCGCTTGTCGTGTTGAGCTCTACTGCTGAGGACGGGGAGATCGAGGTTCGAATCTTGGTCGGGTGAACGGGGGGTGGTTTTTCCTAAATGGTTTTCCACTCTCCCTCCACGCAAATGCGGGTTCACTTCCTCTGATTAAACCTTCCCAATTCCTAATCCATTAGTGTAATTAGTACTTAAAGCGTATAACCCGAAAGGGTAGTAAGACGCGGTGCTAAATATAAATGTTACAAAAACTATTTTAGGCTTAAACAAAAAAAAAAGTTAATTCAGGCGATTGCGTTTAGTTTAATTTTCTACACAAAGTAATCTCAGCGGTTCTTGATTACTTGTCATGTGCACCACAGAATTTAAGAAAGAATTTTGCTCTTCATTTAAAAAGTTATTTATCAAATTCAAATATGCTCTTAACGGATATTCAAAACTCTAAGATTACTATGTATAGAAACCGCCCCCGTGGTGTATTGGTCAATGCATCTGGCACGAAATCTTGGGGTCCTGGGTTCAATTCCCGTTTGGATCCTAGGGTATCTTTTCACGAAAGGGGAATCACCCCCAACGGTCACTAGGGTTTTGTTCGTTAGGCTTAAGTGTTTCCACAAATTCCACAAATTTCACACCGGCATATAATCTCGTATGGACTTGGGAGAGAGCCTCCACCGAAAGAATGTAAAATTTAATACATTCGGGCGTTCCCTGGGTAAAGGTACACAATACTTGCTAATCTTTCCACAAACGATTGATGTAGCCCAGACGCACAATATATATAATGTGTATAAAATTAACTAACTAAAGCAATATTGTATTTATTTTGGCACACAAAAAAACCTTAAATTGCCAAAATGATCTTAACTGTCACTTCCTTACATCCCACCTTAATTAACACGTAGGCTACACTTATTTACATTAAAATTAAGATCCCTTGATAACAGAAAAGTCGTATAGGTGAGAATGCACACTCAGCTACACGAAAAAGGTGGTATATAGAGAAAATGTACTTGCAATGGCGTAGAGAGAGAGAGAGTCGGAAATCATTAAGGTAATAAATCCCACAGTATACTAGACCAGGTGATCGAGGAAAATCACACCAGATGAACTTGATGCCTTGTCCACCATGGGATGTCCACGGGAACTAACATAATTTAATATCAAACCCCCGCCGTCTTGGTAATAACGTGGTCGAAAGAATCGATCTTTCAAAAGACTGAAATGCCGCTTAAGGGGAGATCAGGGTTCGAAACTCGTTTGGATGGACAAAAGGTATGTATTTTTCCTCGGAAGTTTGGCCATTCTACCTTAATGTAAAATTCGGGTGTATTTTCACTAAATTCTACCTTTCTCATCCTTATCCCATGAGTGAAAGTATTAGTATAGCCGCGGTGCACAATATATCATTTATATTAATTTAAAACATAACAGCGAGGGTAATCGAGCTGTGTACCTTCCTTGACGATCTCCTCATAGATCCTGTAGGTCTGCTCGCAGTCGCTGCTGACCAGACGCCTCTTGCCGTCATCCAGCGAGCGGGAGCGGGCACGGAACGCCGCGAGGTCCTCGCCGGCGCCAGGTACCTCCAGGAAACAGCTGGTGCGTCGGGGCTCCGCGGGGCTCTTGCTGCGGAACGGCTGCTGCACCTTGTGGCCGAGGTTGCGAAGCAGGTGGTGGATGTGGTGGCGCCTCGAGTGGGAGGAGTGAGGGGGGTCAGGGTCCGAGCAAGACGTCGAGCTGCTGTTGTTGCTGCTAGCGGCGCTCCTGTTGCCGGAGAACAGGCTGTTCAAGTTCTCCATGGTCCTTTCTTCGACGTCAACCTTTTGAGACACTTTCGAGTGATCGCACCAGCAACCCTTCTCACGAGAGAGAGAGAGAGATAGAAAAGATACTATTTACTTACGTCACACTTTGAGATGCACCTCTCGAAGATAAACTCTTACACACACGCACTTCTTAGCGCACTAAATATTTCACTCACTGGCCTTCCATCACGAGGGTCGCTGCTCACTCAACTGACACGTCGTCAACTATCCTAGCCTCCCACAGAAACTGGGTTATACACACCCGAAAACCATTGTTTTGTCCCCTCAAAATCTAGGGCGCTCGACATAATCTAAATCTAACCATGATCATTTGCGTTTTTTTCAATTTCAGGAGAGCGTGAAGACACCACGTTTGGAGTTGTCCGGAGTCTCTTGAAAACCTTCACCGGGTCACTCTTACCCAGTCGTTGCTCTGCTCTATTAACGGCCCCTGCTAGTTAGACATATAATTAGTTTGATCCCCCAAATTAAATCATAGAATCGTAGGGGTACAGTAAAGTCTCTAAAAGAGTGGAATGTTGCAATTTTAGAAACAAACTATAGCTAAGTGTTGCCATGAGCTAAGGATGAATATAGTCCAATTTTCATAATAAGGGCTGACAGCTATAAACGTTTCTAGAATTACTTTCATGTATACAAATCAGGGCGTCAAAGTCGGTAAAAATGTTCCTATTCCAACTCCGGCTTCAAAATAAAAACTTATAATATTATAACAATAAATGGTAGCTATATCATTTTGATTTTATACTTTTTTTATTATTTATGGTTAAAATTTGTAATTTAATTGGCAAATTTATTCATAAATGCCAAAGAACCTTCCCATGAAGCAATAATTCATATTGGAAAATTTTACTCCAGTAATTTTGTTATTACTAATTAATAAACTTTAAGCCGTTTCTGGAGGAGTCGAAAAATAGATGAAATGGTGTCGAAGACTTGGCTACTCCAGAGTTCCGCTGATAAAAAGTCACTTAAGTTTGATAATTATAATATAATAAAATGTTATAAATGTTGGCAGCGAAAAAAAAAAAATGTTGATATTTCTTAGAAGGCTCATCCTATGAAGATCGAACTGTACATAAGATACGCCACTTAACAGAGAAACATACGTACAGGAACAACAGCTGTTGATTATCCGCGCGCGACGAGGCAATTAAAGTTTGCCGACTCACCAAGAAACACCTGTCTCTTGGAGAGAGAGTCGCCGAATAATGTCTCTCGCTATTCCCGGTCGCCTGACGTACTCTTACATTCACCGAACAGGACTGCGCATGCGCAAATCTCTACAAACACCCGCGCGTCATGACGGGTGTGCTTCGACACGCGACGAGCGTGTCATCCAGCAATGGGAGGGAGCGGGGTTCATAACAACGATCTATGAAGACATCCTTATATTACGGAAGGGTTTTCGGTGGGGAGGGAGGGGTTTCCGTATTTTCTTACTTGTTCTTACGAGAGAAAGGGGTTTCAAAATCTATCTTACGTAATTTCTCTTATCGATGTTTATAGTTTTATGGTGAGACAAAATCTAAAAGATACATTTCTTTGCCAGAAAATAAATTATTTATACATTTTAACATATTTTATTTACTAAAGTGTGTTACACCTAATTAAAATTAATTAAAATACTTTAAAATTTCATATCACTCGCTTTAGCACCAATCTTTTGTCTAAAAATAACTAAACGGTTATAATAATCTAATTTACCAAACCGTAAAAAATTATGTAAAAAAGGAGGGCCGGGACGAGTGTAGGAAAAGCTTACGATCCCTTATGTAACAGGGGGTGGGGGTTCGGAGGAAAATAAGAGTGGAAACATAAGATATCACGAAAAAAAATAGCATCCGGCCTTATAATACCCGTTTGATTTACAAGCAGGTGTACTAATAACGCTAGAGAGAGAAGAAAACAATTTTAGGAAAAACCGCCTTCAGTACACCCATCCAGGATTCGAACCCCGATCTCCCTATCATCGGCAAACGAGTTTATTTAGAGAGCGACGCCTTAGATCCGGGCTCGGTTAGAGTCAATCGTGTAAGAAAACTACACTGTCATTAAAAGTCGACGTTTTGAGTCTTATAAACTTGCAAATATATCAAGTAGATCTACTCTCTAATAGTATTTGAGTGTAACTAAAATAATCTGGATCAGTCTTAATCGGTAATGTTATAAGGAAATTTAATATAATACATTTACTTTTATTTTATTTTTTGCTATAAAGACGAAGACATGAATATTTGAGAAAATATTGAATCTTGGGAATAAAGATAAGCGGTACAAACATGAGAAATGTCAAAGTATGGTAGAGAAGCGATGGGAGATCGCGGAGTATTGGAGCAGTTTGTAAGTCGACCAATGTCCAAAAAAGGTTGCGCTAACAAATTAAGAAATATACAGCATCCGTTTCCGGAAGCCAAAATATATTTACGAAACATTAGTTGTTTAAAAAAAATTCGATTGGAAGTTTGTTTTTAAATATAAGACACTCTCCAATAAAACAATTTATTTATATCCTCCCCGTATTACTATCCATCCGGGCTATCCGCATAATTGTTGTTAAAGATTGGGTTCAAAATGGGTAACTAGGAATAGTTTTTCATTATAAAATATCAAAAGATTTATTGTTTTAGATTAAAAATAATTTCAGGATAGTTTAAAAATTACTAACTTCTTTAAAAAAATTGTTAAAAATTATAAACAATGTGGTTTACAATGCAGCCTATATATAGAGAGTATTTATCGTCATTAACAAGATGATATTTTTTTAGGAGAATTTACCTAAAGGCAGGCGCGGATTCGAAGTGAGGGAGGGAGGGGGGGTCAAAGGCTCAGTTGACCCCCTGCTAAGGTTAGAAAATTAATATAAAAACAAAATTAAAGTTCAAATTTTAGAAAGAAAATACAACACAGATAAATTGTACTTTTTTAAAAATCTTTTTACGCACATTCACCTCTTAATCAGGGTCCACACGTGCGTTATTAGTCCACGTTTATTCCATGTCCGATATGACTCACGCAAGTGCGGAAAAATACTCGTTTTTATGTACGAATATTTGTCGTGCATAGCGAGTAATGAACATTGTTCTGTATAGAGACGGTAGACTACCACACTTCAAAGAAGACTAATAATCGCCTGATAGCAGTTCGTCCACGAATATCGAATATAGAATAGAACATGTATGAACAGCAGGAGCGACGGAACTGTGGGGGACTCTGAACCCCTGTAAATAATTTGCCTCTACTGGAATAAATGCCCCCAGATATATTTCAAATCCTCTGATATTATCTAATATGGAGCTGAAAGATGGCCTTAAATCAAAATCCCAATGACTTCTAGATGTATTTTATTGTCAAAATTTGCCGGAGAAGACCGCCTCAAATAACCACTAGACTAAGGCATCTAACTTGCAGAAAAAGTCAGGAGAGGAGAGCTGAAATAGCTTCCAAGGTCATTCAAATTTCAAAAATGTCTGGGTGAGGAAAACTATGAATGGCTTATAAAATTTAAAAAAAACAAGGTGAAGACTACTTATAGATTCTAGAGTGAACAATTTTTTTTAATGGTTAGAGGGCCACTCCAAATAGTTTATAAAAACTATCTGATTTTAAAAAATTGGAAAGGATGACCACGGTTTAAAACAAACAAAAGATCAAATATGAATGACAAACTATTAAATGGCTTTAAACAGAAATCTAACATTTTAAGTAATTATGTTATTTATAACTATGACCCCCCTAGGAAAATGATCTGGATCCGCCCCTACCTTTACACTCTACTGGAATAAATTTGCCTCTATTGAGATTTATTTCACTCCCATCTGATATCTTATAATATGAAGCTGAAAGATGGCTTTGGTATCTAACTCCTAATAGCTTTTATATGCCTCCAGTTTTCAGATAGTTTCCTGGTAGGGACTACTTCAAACTGATTCTAAAGCAATTTAATTTGTTTTAAAACACGAGACAGTCAACTTATAGAATATTAATATATTCCGAAAATGCTTGTTAATCTATAAATAAGAACACATAGTGATAAGAATCTACACGAACGACACTGGATACAAACCTCTGTTGAGAAACTCGGACTGCGCATGCGCCACATTTTGCAGCCTCTATTGAGAGCGTGTCAAGAGAAGGGTGATTTTAATTATATTTCCACGCACTAGCTGTCAATACCTTTTTATTTGCATTTCTGTCAATTTTATTTATTTATTGACAAAAAATAAGCCGCTCCCAAGTATAGATAGGCTGCACCCTAAAATTACGATCACTTTGAAAGGTAAAAAAATATGCCTGAAAAGGAATCCTTTAGCTTTCCTCATGTTCATATTACTAAGGTTTTACATTTTTGGGCTTTGAACATAACTTTAATATGTATTTAAAAAAAATATGTTCACGGGATTTTAATCTTATGATTGATACTCAAGAAACTGAAGTACTAACATATTTATTTAGGTAAAAAGTAATTTTTGTCATAAAAACAGCGAAAATACGGAGCTTCACTCGCGTCTTAAGAAAGCCAAAGAAGATATTTTATAAGCGCTAAATCTTTGGCCATATCTATTGTTCGAATACCGTGCTGGCTTAGGTTACTTCGTAAATAGTACAGATGATCGCGAATTCCGGTCTTTGAACTCTCCTGATGGCCAGTGACTCTCGTATTGGGGGGGAGGGGTGGGGGGGGGCACATCTATTGTTTGGCGGTCGTTGATCAGGAACGGATTCAGTACGTCGATGTTTAAAGAACTTTCGCTTCGATCCTCCAGCAAATGAAAACTCTTTGTACCAGCACTGGGCGAATTACTGCCTGGGGCTCGTCATTTGTTTTAATACGACGGTTTGAAAAAAAATCATTCTTATGAAAGTATGTACAGTAAACTCCCGACTATCCGCATTGCGGATTAACCGCGGCATCACCAACGGTGTGGGATACGTTTTTGAAAAACGCCACATTGATGAAGAATACAGGGGGGCGACTGATTGTTGTACTAAGTATATCCCTAGGGAAGAGATAATGTCCAGAGAGGGACAGAGTTTATGAAAGAGGGGCTGCACTGGAATGGACTCATAACCTGCTTAACTATCTGGAACAATCTGACAAGCTGATGTCACAGGAAATACATTGGGGGTTTAAGGGAGAGGGAAGCAGGTGCAATGAAGTATAAGACTTGTACAAACTTTTTAAGTGATGTATCCACTTTGAGCAATGATATAAGGTGTTTTTATTGCCTAAGTACGTGAAATATAATGATGTGTTCATAGACGCGTAGGTGAGTACTAGTTTAATTGAATATGCTACAATCTCTTGTTTTACTAAATATGCGGATTATTCGCGGTTTTGTGTTATCCACGGCACTCGTCCCCTCCACTATCGCGGATAATCGGGAGTTAACTGTAGTATTCAATACAAATCAGCGCGTGGATTTAAACTTGAGATGTTATCATATTCTGAAAATTGAAAAATGACACCTGGACACGGGAATCGAACCCGGGACCTTTTGCTTAGTACGCCAATGCTCTTATCACTGAGCTATCCAGGTTTCGTCCCGTGCCCAGGGTCGTCCTTCAATCATATTTTAAGGCAGAGTTTATGATGGACGTGCGGAAATCTTCAGCTGCAAATGTGTGATTTTATTAAGATCACGAGCTATCAGATAACGCAGCCACCTTTGACTCGGTAGTTGGCTTTATGATGCCACTTGTACAGTTATTACAATTGTAAGGGATCGCATATTAACGAATCAAATAGCCAAAGCTATTATTTACGATTTCCACACGTCCATAATAGACTCTGCCTAATTTCTTCCGCACTAACGTAATTAATATAGAGAATAGTCCGAAAGAGTTGTGAGATACGGCAAAAAAAAAATGTACACGCCATTTTCATCACGTGTCAGAAATGGCAATACATTCAAACGATGATTACGAAGTAGTTTTTAGTAACTTTTAAACCATCATAAAGACCGAAGCTACCATTAATTGGATGTATAACATATACAGTCCAATTTTAAAAGGAAGACTCAGTTTTTCACGTATTCGTACGTCCACTGATGTGATCTGCGGCTATATCATTACATAGATATTATCAATACCTTTAAATCGATTCCTTTAACTAACACAAATATATTAAATTGTTATCAAAATCGGCTTTAAAAATTAATTCGTTTATATTTTTTAAATGAGCATGCACATGAAAATTAAAATGTAGGTGGACACTTTATAAATTAGTGTAGGGAAGGGCAATAGGCCGTATTAACCCGCAGATATAGAATGTCCCCACAATTATATTTTGGTTCGGTTACATAATAGAAAGAACGCCTCCATGGTACAGTGATCAGAGCTCCTGGCTACAGATTCCGAGGTCCCAGGTTCGATCCCCGGAGCTTCCAAATTATCTGTGAAGCAGTGGGTCTGGAACGGGGTCTAATCAGCTTCGTGAGGACAAATGAGGAGCTAATTGAATAAATAAATAAAGTAGCGACTCTGGTATAGAAGACTGAGATTAACGGCCGTAGGAGTAGTTGTGTTGACCACATGACACCCTATATCCGCATAATTCGGCACTGTATCTTCGCCGACAGACGGAGACCGCTCGATTGCGCCGGTTATTCGCGTGGTCTAGCGTGTGAGCTCCGAATGTTCGCCTGAAACAACCCTTCTTTCCCCGCGCCAAGTGTTTTTTTTTCCCCTTCTTCGAGCTAACTAGGTCATTGTATAAATACTTGCTGGCGCTCTTTAAAACTACCCCCTCTTTGTGTCGTCGTAACATAAATGATTCGTACGACTACGCAATGTCACAATCTTATCTAGAATCCTTCTATTATTTTGCAAACTGGTTAATTTCCTTTTCTTTTTCTTTTCATGCTCAGCGTCTTACCACCCCTACGGATTATAGGAATATCTACTATAACAGGGTAAAGAGCAATGAAAAGAGAATATATAGGTAGTGCCGCTTGGATGAATTTGATTTTATCATTTCTCAAGTCACCCAGTACGAAGCAGTTATATTTTTATTCTAAAACACCCACACATATATATATTTTTTAAAAGTAATAGCGTTAATAATTGGACATTGGTATGGATTTTATTATTAAAAGTTCCAAAATGTGGTCATATTTTAACCTTAGTTTGTCTTACATAGCCTTGTGTATGTACTCCATGACGTCATACGGTTGGCCAATCGGATGCATTTCTCCATCTGGCAATACCTTATATTCTCTTTACATCGGTAGAGACGAGGAAGATAGAATTTAGAAGAAGTGTACTCACATTTGTGTGACGAGAGAGATTGTGAGACCGATATTGTGACTGTAAGAGATATATAAGGATAAAGAGTGTGTGTGAGTGAGAAAGATAAGGAAACCGTTTAAGAAGAAATACAGCCACTACTCCTGGCTTGGTTTCGGACCTTTACATCTCCGGTTAAATTAAGCGCGCGAGCGTTTTGTCTTATATGCCGACCCTTGCAGCTGTTTGTGGTGGGGCGAAGAGTTCTTGCTTCCGATACATTTTTTGTTTTTTTACACATGTGTTCCAAGCTTTATAAAGTTATCAAGACTTTATTACCACGACGAAGTGTAGTCCATTTAATCTCCGGCCTAAGCGCTTCCACTTGTATTTTTCCATTTGCCATTCCTCAACCCATGGCTGCTTTTATTTTTTCATTGAGTAAATCATTTAGTTTTTTCTTTTTGCGAATTAACTTTATTTTTAGAAGCTTTTTACTCCGGTACACAAAAATGCCCTTTACAACGGGTGACAGACTAGACACTAATAAATCTCGATTAAAAAAAAAATTAGTTCAAAACGTGGGCAAAAATTTACGTTACGCCTCCCCCCTCCCCTACCTCTATTGGAATAGATCAAGGCTTTGCAACTTTTCAATATTTTTTCCAGTTTATTTTTATAGTTTTCCCTCCCTCCGTGTATTTTTTTTTTTTACTCCCGTCTGAGCTATCCGCTAAGTTAATATGTTTAAATAATATTAGGAAATTAAGCAATAATAAGATTTAAGAAACACTAACAAATATTTACAAACACCTCAATATTTCCTTAAGAAGTAGAATGAACGACGACAGAAGCCAACTTCCTGTTCAATCTACTACTTCATGATGAGGTCATGTGGCATTAGTGTTTTGGTTTTTTTATTCATTATTCATTTTCTATAGTTCTATATTATATGAAGGGAAAAAAGAGAAAAGTTATATTAAACACATTTCACAGAACGGCTTTTAGATATTACACTCCATTGTGACCCCGGCAAATACTTTATATTTTTAATTAATTTACGTATAACAAGAGACCTCTTTTAACCATAATCTAAAGTCCATTATAAAGCTATCATGGTTGTCTAACAGATGGCAGCCCTCACTCAATTTGAGTTTAACTTGGACTTACACCCCTTTTCTCCTGTATCCTTAATTTATTTAAAGATTTATTGAAAATTTGTAAAGTCACTACAGCAGCTCCAGTGCAGCAATGTGCCACGAGATGTGTTCTGCAGCTCGAACGTTGATAAATTGTGTCGCGCTCAATAGCTGGAGGCTAAATATTGTGAACTTTTATCATTGATGGGTTTTTTTCTACTACATTTTTCATATAAGGCATCCTACTATTATAGTAGTGGCCATCGGTATTAAACTATCTAGTCCAAGCGAATATGATAAAGAGGATGAATGCCAAAGTACCGCATTAAATCGCATTTAACATGATCGCCATTGACGGGAAGGTTGAGGTTTGAATATAGGCCGGATACATCGAATATGGTTTCTCAAACGTAAGTTATCACTGTGATTTTCCCATCCTCCCTTCAAACTAATGCAGGTATAGTTCTTCTTAAAGTGTCCATTAGGCTAAACCGTTAATAATCACGGTGTTAAGCTACTAATTAGAGCTGATATGAACCTGAAAACCTCACAATGTCAGGCAGTTCGGTGAAACATGGGGAAGACAGACACATTTTAACAAGTCACTGTTTTTTCAGACATTTTAACAATATTTTTTTTTTAATCGCGAAGTAGAAGAGCATCATTCTGTGTAACTATTAGTGTTGTCTACAATTCATGTGATTTTACGATGAGCCCTGACAATTTTTGTTTTCAATAAATTATTTTCTGTTCGTGTATTTAATAGGAAAAACGTGAAAATTGCGAGATTTTATATTTGCAGTCTTTCGTTAAAAATACTAAGAAAATATATAGTGTTTGGTTAAAATTCGGGGCGAGGAGGATTCAAAACCTGAGTGCCCCAAGAAAGGACCCTTTGCACTTGCCCATTTTAATAGCACCTGTTCAAATATAGCCCAATCTTGGCAGGAAGCTCGTTCTAGAAGGCCTTAGTTTTGTACCAGAATCTTGGTGTATAGTAGTATTTTGGTAGGATAAAAGGCCTTCCAGAACGGTCTTTCCACCAAAATTAGAGAATGGATATGTTGGTACTTCGGGATAGTATTCTAGTTGAACGAGTATGGAAAGGCTACAACTCAGTTGTCATGTTTGATGGATGGGGTCGGTATAGATATCATGTGTACACCACCAACCAGATAAAATAAACATCCACTCTGATGAGCGATGAAGGGCTGAAAGATGCATTTGATTGATTGCTTTTTTTTAACCACGTCGGGTAGTTTTTTTAAGCTTATATATACACATATAATAAATTGAGCATATTTTGTAAGTGTTTTAGCTGTGCTGCTGGCTTCAACCTTGGCTCGGTTGATTGTGCGTCTGTTTACAAAGTTAAGGAATCCGCGTTCGACTCCCAGTTCTGCCAAATAATCTTTCAGAGTGATGAATTTATGTGTCTATCTTAGAGTGGATTTAGTTTGTAAGTCGTGTGATTACCCCTAAGTAATAAATTTACTAAGGCAGTGAGATAAATGTGTTTGCTTTAAGCTTTACAAAAAAGAAGCGGCCTCCTAATCACCAGATTAGATGAGCCTGATGTTTTGGTCTACGTATCCACCGATGACTTTAAATAATAAAGTTGCGTTTTTACAGGTAGGGCATGCCACAAGGGCTATGTGAGCTTTGGCCCAGGGTTCGAGACTGATTGGATGTATTGGGAATAATATTTTTAATTTTCATTTTGCTTTGAGCACTGATTTTATTTAGGTTTACTCATTTATATGATATGAGTGTTAGTGTGAGCGGGCTAGCTTTAAGCGATATGTACTACCTAATTTAAGGATATATGAAGATGTAATTTCACTTTCTATCGACACCTCAAAGAGAAACTTATTGGGATCACCACAAAAATTTGAGTTCGAGATTTTGATAAATTTCGAAGTTTCATGACTCCCTGAATCCGAAAAGATTGGTTTTTTTTGTTGATTTTCGTCTCTCTTTATTTCCGACTATAGCCGAAACCATTCTGGCTAAAACTTGGTAGCTAGGGATCCAATTCTAAAATTAAGTGTAGTTTGCTGAAGGGCAAAAAGAGAAAAGTCGATTTTCTAAAAAGCCGCTAACGATTTTGATTAAATTTGGTATCTAGATACTGTTTAACAATACAAACAAAATGACAGTTTAATTTTTTCCATAAAAATGGCTTTGAGGGTCTTATACATAAGCAGAAATTCCTAGTTTTTATCATATCTAATAATTTGAGATGCGAAATAATTTATCATTGTAACTGTTGTAGTATCGTTAAAAATAAAAATATTTTAATCTGATATATATATATATATAATAAAATTAATAGTTTTTGAGCTACAAGACAACAAACATTTTTAATGGAATACTTAGAAATGTGTGCTTAATTGCTATTCTGTTTGGTGGAATGTTCCTGCAACCGTGTATATTATCTAGTCTAACAAATTTAACTCTTTTTTAGCAAATTTCTTTCTCTTATGATTAAAGAGAGAGAAAATCTGTATGGTGTACCAAACCATTTATTTTTTTAATATATTACCAACATTCGTCAAAATATAGGGTGAAAATTCACCAGGAAGGGATTCAAACCCCAGCCTTCCATTTTAGCTTCTAACACTTTAATGCACTCTCTCTCTCTCTCGCTTGGTCTCTTTGTAATATTCTCTAATAAATCGTCTCTAGCGCCTCCGATGAAATTAATGTCGCGTCCATTACTCATTTTCTTAAACTTTCACGTCAACTCAAAGCTGCTAAAATATCCTTCCCGAACATAGCCAGAATAATTCGTTACGGTGTGTGGAGCAGTGGAGGAATGCGACGTTGTTTTTGTAGCCATTGTTCCCAGCGTGTACTTGGCTTCTAGAAGAGCCCGAAGACAAGGCTCAGAGAAGGCTGAGACGCAGCGCAGGAGATACGCGTACATCGGAGGAAAGATAGACGTAGGACAGTTAGTTGTGTGATGGCTAGCTCACAGCATTTGGACCAGACTAGGGATGGGAAAAAACTGCTAGTTTGGTGGAGCAGGAGCAATCTGTTACTGATCTACCACTGGAGCTGTTCCTTTTACCTGCTCCTTTTTGTCACAGTGACAGGATTCGTACCAATTCTCAGCCTAGTTTTTTTTTTAGCACCACATCTACCACCCTTTCGGGCTATATGCATTTATGCTAATTACGCCAATGTGTTAGGAATGAAGATGGTTAATTCTAGAGGAAGTGCACTCACATTTGTTTGGAATGAGAGTTGAAAACGTTTAGGAAAAATCACAGTCAGTGCACCCAGCTGGAAGTGAACCTCAATCTCCCCGTCATCGGTAGTCCATTCTAGTGCGAGAGTGAAAGCCAGAGACAAGAGGCTGGCAACCATTTTGATATCGCGGGCTTTATGGGTTTAAAAAAAAAGTTTGGCTAATTTGAAAAAAAGTTCAATTTTACATTTCCCAATTAGTAATTAGAGATTTAGTCAATTTTTTGAACAAATTGTTTGTTTGCTAAATATTTTGTGGACCAGATATAATCAGTCAGTCAGTAGATTGCTGACCCTTGCCTTAAATAATTTGATCACCAAGTGGGTCCCTTCAATGTTAATCATTAATGTAACAATTTATTGTGAGAATATATTACATACTCTGCTTGTATTGTGGAAATAATGTTTTGTACTACGAAAGTTTTTCCCTTCAAAAGTAATGTGTTGCTCACCAAACCAACTCTAAGCTAGGCCTATTTAATAAATAATAAGGTTGCGCCGGACTTGATCTCAGCGCTGTAACAAGAAAACAAGGCATCCACTTCCTTTCTAGTGTACGACTGCTCCAAAAATCTTCAGAGCATAAAGGAAACAAGGTTGCTCCGGACCTGTTACAGCGCTGTCTGTGACAGAGATGACGAGGAACAAGGTTACTCAGGACCTGTTACAGCGCTGTCTGTGACAGAGACGAGGAACAAGGTTACTCAGGACCTGTTACCTGTAGGGGGAGCTTGGAGTTCTAATCCCGGCACGGTCTACTGAGAAGTGTTTTTCCTAAATGGCTTTCCACGCAAATGCGGGTAGATTACCTTTATCCTCATCCCCACTCTACAGAGTAATTAATAATTATCATATATGCATACGACCTGAACAGGTATTAAAAGGCGATAATAAAAAAAATTGCGTATAGTCCGGACGGGTTGTAAGACGTGGGAAAAAAAACTTTTATAAATTCTTCTACCTCATGCTCTATAGATAATATGAGAGTGATATAACGCCAACGACCTAATTGTGTTTTCCCCATTAAAATTACTTAGCTATCCTTTCTATTGTGAAACCCCTTTAGTGATCTACCTTCCAGCATCTTCGCCTTCCTGAATATTTAATTATTTGTTATTTTTATTCATGAGAAAACATATAAGTTCCTTAATGTATTCGTGGAAGTGTTCATCTATTTCATAATGCTTGTAAAATTACCTTATTTTGGAATAAGTGGGCTATTTTTAACAATTCCCCGCCTTGATCAATCGCCATTTTCAATTGCTTTTTTTTTCTCCTTCTGCTACAATGATTAAACGTGCTTACATCAGGTTAGTATAGTAATTGAAAGGCTTAGTCAGGCAAGGAAATGGATTACTAGATTGCGGGCTTGATGTTGCGAATAATGGAAATTACTTTAACCTTGAAGTTTGCACTGAAGGTTATCTTGTGATTGGTATTCTTATATCCTTCCTCCAAACGAAATAAGGCGCATTTACTCTTAACATCTTCATTC